>JAADVD010000070.1:0-96990 GCA_023334535.1 Pythium vanterpoolii
CTCCAAATCCAATTCTGATTGCACATTAGGAATGCAGTCAAGTTATTGGATATATTCATGGTATTTGCAACAATATAGCCCTCTTTCATTGGTCAATTACCACAAAAAAAGGTGTCCCTATCTATTTGTCGCGGAGTGTATCATGGATACCTGATGTTAACGCGTGGAGTCAAATGTCTCATGAACCCATGATGAGACCTACTGGTTTCCTGGAGCTAATCAAAAGGAAATAGCCTCGTTGAAGTATATTATCTTAATAAATGATGTCATTTGGAATCGCATTCCCGATTTGTTAATATGTATTGATACAACACAAGTGCACATGATGTTGGTCACCCGTGGGCGGACGAGGCATTTTTGTTTTCGAGCGGGACAAGAGTGACACATGGGACGTGCGTGGCGTCGCCGCATCAACAAATTCAACCACACCATGGCTGTGTACACCGTATCAGTGGGAAGAGAAGTAAGAGAGCTGGGCCGAAGCAACTTCGTCCGTGACGCGAAGCATTGTTGCACTGCGGCTCTGATTGTCCCTCCTGGACTCTAATTGGTGGAAGGAAACGCGATCGCTTCCCCCCGCGTGGTACTGGTAGTAACGAAATGCAGGAATGTCTCGCACCGATCCTGGAATTCCTCAGTATGAGTCCTCTCTCGAATAGAAGCGACTGGTCTTCAGCAACGCTGGAGACCAGTTTGGTCAGACGCGATCTCATCCAGAGGCTGGACCGCGCACGCGTCACTGGCCAGTGGGTGCCATTGACATGTCCATCGCTCTCCGCACTTGAGCTTAAAAAAATTGCCACACATGCAGCCAAGCCGGCGCATCATGGCAACATGCAACGACTGCATAACAATATTATAACTCAGCGAGGCAATCGAAAAAGCAAAATAAAACGGTATCAATACTTATAGTGCGATTAGATTCATAGCGTCTTCGCCTTTGTAGACATGGCTGTGTCATCGCCACCGTCAATGACGATGGTATCTAACCCAAACACCGATTTTACAATTTGGGGGTTGCGTTCGAGCTGCTCGTAGCGAATGTACTGCATAAACACAGGACCATAGTAGCTCGCAATGCCCATGAACAAGTGCCACCACGCATGGCCTTGCGGGTTCATCGGCAACTGCTCAATGTGGTGGCACATGTTGAGGTCCGTGAGCCAGAGCGTAAAGCCTAGGAGACTATTGCGCACGTAGCAGCGCGCGACGGCGCGTGCGCGGGGATCTTTGGTCCGGTTGTAGTGCATGCAGAGTCGGACCGAGTTGAGCGTCGCGAGCGCCCCAAAGATCACTTGAAACATGATGTTGGACCGAAAGTACGCGTGCGCAACGGCGAACGCGAGCCCCAATCCAATCAACGTAGGGATCACGACTTTGTCGGTGAGCCCGGCGTCACGAATCTCCTTGTCGTAGATGATGTAGATGGCAATGAGCATGGTCCAGACCATCGGCGTCTCGTCACATTGCTGGTGGCTACAGTGAGAGAAAAATAATCATATCAGTATCGTGTTGGCAAGGAGAAGACGAGAGCGTGGGACGTACACTAGCTGGAGCGTGCCGTGGAACATGGCCGAACCGAGACCCGTAATAATCACACCGATGAACTGCATGTGAAAGCGCCACTCAAAGCCGCGCTTGAGCGTCTGGCAGAGCCCAAAGATCCCCAGCAGCACAAACAGCAAGTTGCTGATGGTGTTCCAGAACTCGGCAATGTAGAAACTGTACTCGTAGTTGGGCTCGCACCAGTCGATCATCGCGGTCGGCTTGCCCCAGTAGCCGTACACGACACTGCTCGTGTCCATGGAGATCGAGGCGTTGTGTAGCATGTGTAGCGACCGCGTGGCGTTCATCATTGTGTGTGGAGTGTTGGGAGGTGAGGTGGATGGCGATCGTCCGAGGGTTGTGTGAAGAAGGTCCGGTAGGTAGTGCCCTTTGGGAAGGAACAATCGAACGGAGGGTCGCCTTGGTGAAGAATGCAAGAATGCGCGTCAAGTGTGCCTGACGCCGCAGTTGGAATTGTGAGACCGAGAGAGAGAGCGAGCAAGGGCCGCCACCGGCTTCCAGGGGTCACTCCACGCACACACCAGCCAAACGACTCTCGGGCGAGGGACACTGAAGAAGCATGCGGTGGAAGCGCCGCTTGCCAAGACAGTCACGCATCCAGGGTACAGTACTGTACAGGCGGTACATATGTATATTCGCCACGTCGACAGTGGCTGCCATACGCATTCGCATGTCCGGACGAATACACCCTTTCCATCTTTCCCAACTCCGGATTGGGATCCAATCTCTCGCCCAGAGACCGAACGTTTTGCCCTGAGATGGTGACATACACGCAACATTCACGCAGCATAAAACGAGTTGATTGCTGTTCGTGCAACATAATGATGATGGTGTCATTGAAGGGAGCAAGTGCCTTCGGGCACCAAAGAGGATGGGATCATAAAACGACCAGTCAGTTTGCTTGCATTCTCAAAATGACTTTGCGGAAATGAACTGGAATGTTCGGCATTGATTATGTGTGCGTGTGACTTTCTGCGTGTCCTTGTGAATGCTGAGCCGGACACCTCGGCATGTTCTTGGTACGTTCTTGGGATATGTTTGTCGCAGGATCGCGCATATGGACTCGGCCGCCAGTCAGCTTTCTCATGGAACAACACTGCCGTGCAGGTGGCTTTGAGTGGAGACTAATAGTAATCCGACACAGAGGAAACGGGCAGCTCATTACAATCAGTGCCTACAAGGCTCGCGTGTCACGCACTGTGGAGACCTATCTAGTGGAGACACAGTTCAAACATACCTGTGCCACTGTAGCACGTTCATGCGGAGACCACAAGGCAGTATTACTCTACCGTTTTAGAAAGCGCGCAAGGCATGACTCGACGTCGTAGGATAAACTGTATTCAGGAGGTCCAAATTATGGGATAATACTGATGACCTTCCGCCACTGTCCGTCCTCGCAGCTTCATCTTCGGTGCTCGAGGTCGACTGTCTGCCGACGTGCTGACTGGCGGTGACGTACGCGAGTGCGGAGTGGGATGCCCACCAGTCAGAGTCAGACCGCGAAAAAGGCGCGAAAGCTTATTCGAAGAGATCAGCAGATCGAGCACAGCGGACCGGAAGCAATACGCGGGAAGAGTCGAGGGTCAAAAAGTGAGTCACATGGACCTTGTGACCAGTCGCCACGTCAACACCGCCTCGCTCAATGAATCCCAGTGTGCTATCACATCTGTATCCAGCAATTCGCGAGCGAAATTCTTGCATTTCTTAGCTACCCAGTTCAAACAAGTCTCAAGTTGAAGAAAGCTAAGCTAGTCATATTTAAAGCTGAACCAGCCTATTCATGAGACAACTCTTGCGTCAGTTAGCCTTTATGGGTTCAAGCCTGCGCGAAAGATGCGCTTATAAAACATACTCTCCAGTTCCTACTTCTCTCGTCCACCGCAATCGAGGTGATTACCACAACCTACAAAGAGAGTGACGATCTTTTGAGTTTCTCACGCTGCACCTGAATGCGCGAAGCTTCAAAGACCATCACTCTGATATTCTCGCGGTGCGAAACGAGCAAACACCCTTTGGTCGCCGTCGTATATTACCCTCCTGGGCCGTCGCATATTCTCCGTAATCGTGCCTTATTGGATCTTCAAGAGAACCGAGACGAAGGCAGTGATTGCGGCCGCGCCATAGTCATCTGTCCAACCACACGGCAGTGATTCTTTGGTCGTTTCGAAGCGGCCGACCGACTTGTGCGACTCAACATCGTTCTATCGATCATCGGATTTAGGTTTCATTCTTTCGCCGTCGTCATTCATCAAGCCGCCCGTTTCCGCGCACCCTTCATCACCTAGTGCTCCTCACCCTCTGCCGTCACGACAGCCATGCGCAACTTCACGTTCGATGGTGGCTTGCTGATGCCAGCGTCTTATGCGCTGGCGAACGCAACCGTCTCCGGCAGCGTAGATCCGCTGCTGCGCCGCGTTGGGTTCTGGGGCGAGCCCACGGCGACCGTGGACTGGTGCGAACTCAACTACCAGTACAGTCCGTACGTGGCCGAGTTTTGGAACACTGTGAGCAACGTGCTCTTTGTCATTTTGGGATGCTATGGTCTCGTCCGTTCGATTCGCGAAGACTTTGAGTGGCGCTTTCGGCTACTGTATGTCTCGACCATGGTCATTGGGTTTGGGTCGGCCATGTTCCACGGTACCTTGCAAATGGTGCACCAGCAGTTTGACGAAACCCCCATGATATGGGGTATCCTCGTGAAGTACGTACAAGTCGAGCTCCATCTTCCTCTCTTACCCAATGCGATTCATACTCACGTGGTATTTGATAGGACCTATATTGTTTACCACAAAGAGCTTCGTGAACTGCCGCTCGACGAGACAACCGTGATCACAGCCTTTACCGTCTTTGGCATTGGCTTTGCGATTCTCCACGCGATCTACCAATTTACGCTGGTGTTTCAGCTGCTCTTTGGCGGCCTCGCGTGGATGTGTCTGTTTCGAGTGGCGTCCTACTACCAGAGCTCGGCCGACCAGCGCGCGCGGGGCGTGTGCAAGACGGCGATGTATGCGGCCATCGGCGGCTTTGGGTTGTGGATGCTGGACTACAATTATTGCGGACACATGAGCCAGCTGCCGATTAATCCACAGTGTCACGCGTGGTGGCATTTGTTCATGGGGGTGTGCACCTACAACGGGCCGCTCTTTATGCAGTTTGTGCGTGCCGAGGAACTGCAGAAACAGCCTGCGCTGGTGGACGCGTCCTGGGTCGGACTGCAAACAATTGTCGTCCATAATACGGACCGCGTCAAGGCCAAGACGCTGTGACGGGGCAGGCAGAGATGGATCTATCACCATACGACCCCAAACGAACTGTCCATCCACACCATTAAAATACTATTTGCCATAATTTTTTATTATCCCTAATGGACTTTTTCTTTTCGGAACCCTTTTTATCTCAGTACTTTTGGTGTCGACACTGCCCTGTGCTGAACCGGTTAAACCTATGGTGTGAAGTGTCGAATGACTTGAATGCAGATTGTACAGGCACGAGTTTCCAACAGAACCGTTGGCCAGTTGAAGTCCAAGTTGAACGCTCAGTGTTTGTCTGTGTTTCTTCGCCAAACTTTCGAACCTCGTCCCGCTGAAAAAACCAATTAATGTTAAGGTTAATCTACACTTGCTGAGGACGTCTTGCAGTGGTGGGCATGACGTCACGACCTGGACCACTCGCGCACACTCGCCAGAGTGTCGCTACACGATGGGTTGGCATCACAGCACTATTTTACACCACATGATGTTGCCTAGTGTTGTGATACCAGCCCAATGTAAATAGGTCGACGCTGGATCATGGAAAAATGTCGGCGTCCACAAAACCAAACATGAGCGCAATGTGCCGTTTATTCCTTCCTTAGCACAGATGACTCTCTCATCTGTTTAAAAAGGGAATCGATCAATGCAATAAAGTATATTAAAACAAAGAAAATTTGAGTATTGGTTTAGACATGTATTGATTTTAAAAGGTCATGCTAAGGTGACGAAAATGGCGATTTATCCACCGGGTTGCTGGTATCAGTGAGGAGCTCAACGATGACGTGATGCTGACTCCAATAATAGTCGGTAAATTGTCAAATAATGAGACGAATCGCCAACATGTGAGTATCATTAAAGCAGAACCAACTCGAAGCTTCGCGGACATCGTATTCGCTTGTACGACTTCCAGGAAGACAAAGCGAGGCAAACGAGGAACAAGACATGCATCACCCATAAGTAGTGAAGCCGTTCGCCGTGCTAGCCTTACAGTAAAATCGGAGAAGACCGGTGGTTTTTGTTTGGCCAGGAGGAGCTTCACCTTCGCTTTTTTGTACTCACGTTTTGACTCTATTTGACTCATTTACTCATATATTGACAGTACTTCCAATTCTTGTACTGTGCGTACCTGGTCACTTTAGACTCATCCCCAACCAAAGGTCAAAAAATCTATGGCAGCTGGCAGTCTCTTTGTTACACTACAGTACTGGAACACTGTTCCCGCGCGAACAGGCCGTTGTTTTGGGGATTGGGATTGGACTGGCGCTTCCCATTCCCACTCGCCGATTCCAGCTCCGCCACGCAAGGAGCTCTGCAGCAGCACCACCCCATTATACTGTACTACCTCTCCGACGCACCATGTCAGCACCAAACACAACGACGGTCGCGGCGTCAGCGGCGCTGCGCAACCCCGGGTACTGGGGCGTGCCCACCGCATCAGTCGACTGGTGCGAGATCAACTACCAGCAGACGCCGTACGTCGCCGAGTTCTGGAACACAGTGAGCAACGTGTTTTTCGTACTGCTCGGCTGCTACGGCCTTGCGCGGTCGATCCGCGAAGGGTTCGAGTGGCGCTACCGCTTCCAGTTCCTGGCGAGTATTATCACGGGCCTTGGGTCCGCTATGTTTCACGGCACTCTACAGCTTGTGCACCAGCAGTGCGACGAGACGCCTATGATCTGGGGCGTCCTCATCTGGTACGTATTGGGTTTTCAATTCTTTGATTATCTTCATGCGCAGTGAATTAATCTCGAGTGTGTATGTGGATAGGATCTACATCATGTACGAGAAAGAGATCGTGGCATCGGGGATCCCTGAGAAATACGCGGTTGCGCTGTTTGCGCTGGTAGGCTTTGGCTTTGCGACGTTCCACGCCGTGTTCCAGATCGACATTGTGTTTCAGCTGTTCTTTGGGATCCTCTGCTGGTTCTGTTTGCTGCGATTGATTGGGCACTACGCGACCGTCCAAGATCCGCGTGCGCGCGCGGTCGCGCGGTCGTCCATGCGCAGCGTCGTCATTGGGTTCTCGTTCTGGTTGATTGACTACCACTATTGCGGCGCCATGCAGGCGCTGCCAGTGAACCCCCAGGGCCACGCCTTGTGGCATCTGCTCATGGGCATTGGCACCTACCACGGCCCTGTGTTTATGCAGTACGTGCGTGCCGAGGAGCTCAAGCTCAAGGCCGAGATCGTTAGCACTGGCTTTGGGCTACAAACTATTGTCATCCACGACAGCGTCAGCGAGAAGAAGACGCTCTAATCCCGTTTCCCGATAGAGTGAGATCTCTAGAAAAGTCCATTTTTGATTATCTTTGTGTAAAATTGAAGTTTGGAATTTAAATCCGTGCGATTGGCTGAAATTTGTAAAATCATTGGTTTCAGCCAATCAAATGAAAATACCCCGAGCAAGTCACGTCAGACTTGTGACACTGACTGTCCGTGAGCAGCTACACACTCATAAATCAACACAGAGGAAGAACGCAATACGAAGATCATGGCGCTGAGCAAACCCATGCAGATGCTGGCAGCGGCGTCAGCCGCAGGCGTCGGCGGTTTCATGGCCACGAGCATCCTCTATCCGCTGGACACGATCAAGACGCGGCTCCAGTCGGGTGGCTCGCTCTTTGATGACGGCGGTGACAAGAGCGACACAACTCAGCAGCAATCGAAAAACCTCTTGACACTGCTGCGCTCGCTCTACCGTGGGTACCAGTACAAAGCCGCCGAGTCAACGACCTCTAAATTCCTCTATTTCTACGCCTATACGTTGCTTGCGCAGCTCGTGGCGCCGCCCAATGGCAAGGGCATTAGCACGACCACGAATCTGGCGATTGGGTACTTGAGCGAGTTTGTGCACTTGCCATTGACGCTCCCGATGGAGGTCATTGCGACGCGGCTCCAGACCGGTGCCAAAGGCGCAAGCGGTGGCGTGGTGCAGATCATCCGCGGCGTGTTCAACGAGAGCGGTGTCGCGGGATTCTACAAAGGCTTCCAGGCCTATTTCGTGCTCTGTCTCCAGCCGGCGATCCAGTATACGGTCTTTGAACGCATGAAAGAAGTGTACTTGCGGCGTGCGGCGGATGCCGCCAAGTCACTCTCGGCACTTGAGGTGCGTAGCAGGAGTTCCCCTCTTTCAAAAGCTTGTGTTACTCACAAAATTACGTTTTTATTTGTAGGCCTTTGTGCTCGGAGCAATTGCGCGTTCGATCGCGACGCTCTTGCTGTTCCCCTACATTCGCGCCAAGGTGCTAGTGCAGTCCAAGAACAAGAAAAAGCACGCAGCCGTGGGCACCGATGCGAATGCCACGACCACGACCACGGCCTCGACCGCCGCCGTGGCATCCGCTTCCAAGGAAGACGGCGTGGTCGATACGCTCAAGCGCGTGTACGCCGAAGAAGGCCCGCTCGCACTGTACACGGGGCTCGCGCCCGAGCTTACCAAGGGCGCGCTGTCATCGGCCCTCATGCTCATGATCAAGGAGAAGATCCAGACGTACATTACGTTTATGCTGATTCTCGCAACCATGTCGTCGGAAGACTAGATCCTTTGTTTCGAGAATAGGACCAGTCGCTGGTGCTGTCGGTGGAGTTGGACACACGAGTGCTCCCTGGACATAGGGTACAGTAATCACATGCTCACTTTTTTTTTGTTCTGGTGATGGAATTCACAAGTGTGGCTTCCTGGATTTCGCAGTGCTGATGTCTAGCACGTTGCTGTTAGCGCGTCAATTCTCAACAGGAATGAATGTACGGGAAACGACGACACGCATACAGTAAGCTCAGCGGAATCCTGATTTATACCCTCTCGCTGCAGTGCTCTAGCGCTCGAGCATGCTTCTAACAGAGATTGATTAAAAGTTACAAAACGATTCATAGTATCCCTAATGTCGTGAGAATGCTTCTGTAAAGCAATACACCACAGTAGCCACGACTACGCCGTGTCCGCGACGGTCTTGGACTGGCCAACAGCCTCGGCCATGAGTGCGTTTTCGACGGCTGTGTGAATTTGAGAAGCGCTTTTTTCGTACACTGTCCCCAGCAGCTCGGTGAGCAGCCCCACACCGCCAATGTCTTTGGCGAGCGAATGTGACTCACCCGACGAAGAGCCCACCGCAGACTCGCTCTCGCTGGGACTGGACGATGGACTCGTCCGCGGTGAGAACGTTGGAAAGTAGTAGCCGAGCGTATGGCTAATGCAGCTCGATGGATCATCCGGGACTGCTTGCAATTTTATCCTCATAAGACAAAGACCCTAAGTGAGACCGTCATTTTCTATAGAGCAGAGCCCCTTACCATCCGACTTCATATAACTTGAACGTATCCTTGGCCGACTTGTCGGACTCGCACTCGCCGTCCGAGACCCACACCACGATCACGCTGTCCTCCGTGACGTACTGCCGGATGACCGCGGCCGCCGAGAGCGTACAGACGTGCTGCCCCAGCGGCAGCGAGAACGTTGTCGTCGCAAATAGCGTGTCGTCTGTCCGCTCAACCGTCTACATAACATAGCAAGCAAAATTCACCCCGCCTGTTAGTAGTCCCACTCCATCAAGCGATAACCTAGGACGTACGCGGTCAATGCCGGCGATATGGGAGCTCACGCTGTTGTACGCGAGAAGCTTCCAGATCTCGTGTGCGACTGCGTGGAATGGAAATGGATAGCGCCGCACAATGGTCCAGTCAACGCGGAGATCGCCCACGGCCGTGTCGTTGGTCGCTAGCCCACTACCGTCGTCGTCGTCGTCGTCCATGACCTTGACGTCAATACAGCGCCGGTCGCGTAGTACGCCGGCGACGCCGCTGGCGGCCAGCGCTTCGTCGGTCCGCTGAAACTCGCGTTCGCACGCCTCCAGTAACTCGTCAAACACTCGCGCATTGGTACTGGCGTGCCGCTCCTTGGTTTTGCGGCGCCGCACAGTACGGTCCTGCTCATTATCGCCACTGCCAAACGCCGTGAGGTTTGGTCGCTTCCGGAGCACGCGCTCGAGCGTTTTCGCAAACTTGAGTTGGCCATCGAGGTCTGCGCGGAGCCGCGCGTTTTCGCTCATGGCTTTTTGCTTTTCCACAAGCTGCTGCTGCGCCACGCGCTGCCACGTCGTGTCGTCGACGTTGGCGAATTTGGCGTCGTTGGCGCGCTCAAGCTGCTGCAGTTCGCGCTCGAGTTCACGGACTTTGGTTTTGAGGTAGTCGAGCTCCTGCTTTTGGCGGTTCTGGTACGGCTTGGCAGCTGGCGCATCCAGAGAGACTGGAGAGTCGTCCAGAGAGTCGTCCAGAGAGACTGGAGTGGATGCCGTCGCGGCTGCGTACTGCTCCGCGGCGACGACGAGCTGCAGCGTGTCCAGCACCTCGGCCTCGGTCAGCGCATAGTCGTCGCTGTCCATTGGGTATTCCAATTATTGAAGAGATTTCCGGATCCGTTTTCTCCGGATTTTGTGGGTTGATACTGTAGATCAGTCTACCAAATCTCAATTGACTTTTGACTTTTGGTTCTGAGAACTGGGCAAAAAGAGGTGCTGACGATGTGCGCTCGAGAACCAAAAAAGCGATCTGCTGCGGATGGACCAAAGCGCGAACATGGTGTTACGCCATGCATGCAACTACAGTACACATCAGAGACAGATAGGCGTTGGATCGAATGGCGATGGCGAATACCGCTTTGTGACAATGCGGGAAACCTGCATCTGCAACTTTCCCATCCCACCATGGAACAAAAAACTCAGATCCAAAAGGTTGTTCTGCGGAAGAAAAGAGGCAAATCACCCTGTTTCGTGTGTGGTTGCGTCTGACGCGAAGTTGCATCAGAAGGTCTCGTGTCGTAGGTGTTTACATCAGACAGAGTTTCAGCCTACCGTAAACCCCACAGCACTTCACGTCACACCCAAATTCAAATATTGCACACCAAACGGAGACGATACATGCATGGAAACAGAAAAAAATCCACTACGACAAAAAAAATAATCATGTTTTTGGCGCCACCAGATCTGAATGACGCATCACTCCAATGTGGTCCCGTCCGTGAGCTCGGATAGGACGCAACTATGAATGCAGCCAATGGTCTTCTCATACACACTCAACGCAATCTCTGTCACGAGCCCCACGTCTTTCGCGGCCGTGCCCAGTTCCTGCGATGGGTCCATGGGCATTGGAACAAACTTCACGCAACTGCGGAAGATCGATTGCTTAAGCGGATCCACGGGGGATGGCTCGAATACGACCCTAGAAACACCGTGCAGAAAAGGTCAGCGACTTTCTCCACCTGCCAGTATTCCGTCAAAATAGTAAAGTACCATCCTTTTTCTCGCACGCGGAACGAGCTGAAGGGGTCCGTCTCGTGATCGCAGCGGCCCACACATTCCCAGACGTAGGTCATGCGCTCGCCTTCGATGAATCGCCGCACGGCCACGTCCGAGTTGAGTGTATAGAGACCGAGCGAACAGTCGAGCTTGCAGATGCCAAAGACGTCGTTGCCGCTGGTTTCGAAGAGCTATTCATCGATTCGGAGAATCACAGTGTGAACGATACGAGTGGGACCCCCAATAAGTAGGATCAATAACGTACTCGATTAAAGGCCATGTCTCCGGCCAATGCAGACGTTGATGTTGTGAGAATACTCCACGCAGACTCGGCGACGCGAGCAACGTGGAAGGGAATGACCGCGCTCTCGGCGACCTCCATGGTCAGGACACTGTGCCCGTTTTCAGAGATCATGTTCATGTTTACTTTGCGCTTGGTCTCTGTTGCTTGCTTCACGCCGGCCTGCTCCAACACCGAGTCGGTTCCGGAATACGCGTCGGTGACGTCTTGGAAGAGTCGACTGTAAATTTCGCTCGAGTGGATGGTGTCTAGCGGTTGTGATAGCGACGGCGATGGTGCCACGCCGAGTTTCTATTACGCCACAGTCAAATGAGATCTCAGTTTGTCCATACCACAGCCATTTAGTATACACACCTCTAAACCAGGGCTCTTCAAAATGGATTTTTGGATCGCATTGAGCACTTTGAATTGGTCGTGATAAATGTCCTTCAATCGTGCGTTCTCAGTCGTTGCCCGCTGGCGGTCGAGCAGCAATTGGTCTGCAACTCGTTTCCAGAAGCGGTTGGTGCCTGGACGTTCCGGACGGTACCGCTGTCGAAGACTAGTCAGTTGGCTTTCGAGCGATGTCGCGAGCGCACGGAAATGATCAAGCTCATGCTTTTGGCGCTTTCGCTTTGGCTGTGAGTCGCTGGTGAGCGGCAGCGCCTCGCACTCGAAGAGGCTGCTCGGTTCCGAGCTGCTGTCACTTGGCGTTGTATCGTTCGTGCCCCCCGACTGTCCATATAGATGCGCTACTGGCGCAGTGGAGGCGGCGATCAGATCCGACGTGATGGAGCTATTCGCGAGCGCGAAGGGATCACGTCGTAGTATCACTTCCTCGGCACTTCCAGAGGCCGGAAAAGCCTTGTCGAACGCAGCAAAGTCCCCTGAATCATCGCTGACGGTCGTGAGTGCGTCCAGTAGCTCTTCGTCCGAGAAAGCGAAGGTCGCCGTGGCCTGCATCTTGTTCGTAAATCGTGAAGAGCTGTCTAGAACAAAAAGTGGTGCACAGTTCCGGTTCCACAACTCCCATTGGTCCACCACCTCATATTCTAGCGTGGGCCACATTAGTTTGAACACATACCAACCAACATTCTCGCAAGAATGTTGATCCATATCGCTTCGGATTACGGTGCGTGATTATGGTCGGGCATCACGTCGCTGGTTTTCAATTTCTTGAAGCTGGCGACGCAAGATCTTGCCTGTCGCGCTCTTGGGGATCGCATCGATAAACTCGACTTCGCGCACTTTCTTGAACGCCGCGACCTTGCTCTCGACAAAGGCCATAATGTCGTCGGCCGTCACGGTCGTGTCCTTGCGCACGACGTAGGCCTTGGGAATCTCCTCGCCATGGTTGTCGTACCCACGCACGGCACAGGCGTCGGCGACCTGCGGGTGGTGGTTCAGCACGTCCTCCAATTCGGCCGGTGCGACCTGGTGGCCCTTGTACTTGATGAGTTCTTTCACGCGATCCACGACGTGCACGAAGCCGTCGTCGTCGATGTGCCCAATATCGCCCGTGCGCAAAAAATTGTCGGGTGTGAGCGTTTTTTTGGTGGCCTCTTCGTTCTCGTGGTAGCCCAGCATGACCTGCGGTCCGCGGTAGAGCAGCTCGCCGTTCTCATTAGGCGGCAGATCCTTGTCGGTCACGGTGCACTTGACCCGCAGCTCGGTGTTGGGTGTGAGGCGACCCACACTTCCCTGTTCGATTCACAGGAGTTAGCTTGGTATGACAAGGTCTAGTCGACTAGAGAAGATAAGACGTACCGGCTTGCGGTTGTGGTCCTCCGTGTAGCTGACTGCAGGCGAGGCCTCGGTCATGCCATATGCCTGCTTGACCTTGACGTTCAAGCGCTTGGTCACCAGTGCCTCAACCTCTTTTCCCATCGGTGCACCGCCTGAGACCAAAAATTTGGTCGCCGAGAGATCGTACTGGTCCACGAGCGGGTGGTGCGCGAGGAAGATCGCAATGGGCGGGGCAATGTTGGCCTTGGGGATCTTGTACTTGGACAGTGCGTTCAAAAACGTCTCGGGCTCAAAGCGAGGCAGCACAACATTCGCGGCGCCTTGGTACATGGCGACGTGCATGAGCATCATGGCGTAAATGTGAAAGAACGGTAATACCGCAACCATGTGCGAGCCAAAGTCCTCGACGTGGGTCACTTGCAAGGTGTTGGCAACCATGTTACGGGCATTCAGTGCCACGCCCTACAAACGTAGTGGGTTTAGTATCTCATTGTCAGGGTGAGAGTAGCACCATAAAGCAATTAATACCTTGGGTATGCCGGTCGTGCCAGAGGAGAAGGGCAGTAGAATCGTTTGCTCTGGGTCCACGCGTTCGAAGTTGAAGAATTCAAACTCGCGCTTCATCACCTCACTACAGGTAGATTATTTATAATAGCACGTCAGATAGGGTGATCGATAACTCATGAAAAGTAGGCAAACGTACTTGATAGACTTGAGCTTGGGAGGTTCAGTGGAGCCGCCGACCGTGTAGATTTTGGATTTGTCAATGCCGACTGCCTCGGCGGCTTCGATCGCAACGGTCTCAAGCGCACGGTTCGTGATGATGAATTTGGCCTAGAAAAAGAGCTTAGTTTGCGATAGGGTAGAAATGCGAGGAGACAGAGGAGCGTACCTTGGCTGCAATCGCCTGCTGCGCAAGTTCCTTAGGACCGAACATGGGCGAAGACGTCGAGCATACGACGCCCAGAGCATACGCCGCTAGAAACGATATCCATAATCAATATGTGGACGGATAGAGAATACGAGAGTGAGCTAGAGTGAACTTACCCAGCACGACAAGCGGGTACTCGACGCAGTTGAACGAATGTACGAGAATCACCTGCACCAAATATAAGCGTAAGCACCAGCACACAACCAGAGCAGTGTGCTCAAACTTACGTCTCCTTTCTTGATACCGTCGTCGGCGAGCGCAACTGCAATGCGTTTGGACGACTCGTACATTTCTTCGAAGGTCATGGACTCGTGGGTCACACCACAGATAATCGCGTCGCGCTTGGCGTACTCGGCCTGCTGCTCGCCGACAATATCAAAGATTGTTTTCTTGGGGATGTCGAGCACAGAATGCGGCGACTGGTGGATGATCGTCGACATTGCGAGCGCGTTCGGGGGGCGGACGCTACGCCCCGCGGCGGATGCAGCAGCGGACCGCGCGATCGAGAGCGTACGGCGAAGCATTGGGGTGGTGGATAAAGCTAGATGCCGTGGGTTGGGTGGGGTGGGGTATGCAGCAGCTTCAGAACTGGAGGGGGTGGTGCAATCCACAACCGGCTCGGCGCTGAAAATCGTCCGGACTAAGGGCAGCGTTTTTGCTGATGTAAGCAGAAGTGAGCTGTTTGACTGTCGCGTCCGTTTTATGCGTTTTAGTCTCACCAGCTGGTCGATGCGACTTGAAGTTTCGACTGAAGTGTACCATGAAATGGGTACATTTGGGTCAGAATGGAACGTTGTACCGATTCAAAGGTACAATTGCATGTCAAGCGAGATGAGCTCGTGGAAATGGAACGGCACTGCACTGACCATCAGCGCAATTGCGACGCTACCTCACCGCACTAAGCCTCATCATCAGGCAGCCCGATGAGGCAAGTAACCGCTTGGATTGTCGACGCAGTCACCTGGGAAGGGCCTTTGCATGGGAGTTCCGGCGTGTGACCGCTTCAATACTGTTTGAATCAGAGTTTCAAAGCATGATGACTCGCGTACTTTACTTCAAGTCCATGGAACGACGGAAGGCGTAATCACAGCCCACACAAGCCCCAAAAATTATGTACATTCAACGTGGGGGTGGAGAGGGAGATGGAAATGGCTCTCACGCGGCCGCTTCGAGGCGTGCGTTCTCGCGCTCCTGCAGCTGACGACGCAAGATCTTGCCCGTGAGGCTCTTGGGGATCGCGTCGATAAACTCGAGATCGCGTACTTTTTTGTACGGTGCGACGCGCTCTGCGACAAACGCCATGATCTCTGCTGGCGTCACACCCTCGGCATTGGCTTGGTCTTTCAATACCACATAAGCTTTGGGCAGCTCCTGGCCGTGGCTGTCGTACCCTCTCACTGCGCAGCAGTCGGCGACTGCTGGATGGTGATTGATCAAATCCTCCAGCTCCGCCGGTGCGACCTGGTGGCCCTTGTACTTGATCAGCTCTTTCACGCGATCCACAATGTGCACAAAACCGTCGTCGTCAATGTACCCAATATCCCCCGTCCGCAAGAAACCATCGGGCATGATGGTCGCTTCCGTGGCCGTGGGATTATTGTAATACCCCATCATAACCTGCGGTCCGCGGTATAGCAGTTCCCCACGCTCGTTCGCCGGTAGGTCCTTGTCAGTCGTCGTGCACTTGACCCGCAGCTCGGTGTTGGGCACGATCCGCCCCACGGACCCGGGCTTGCGGTGGTTGTCTTCGCCGTAATTGACCGACGTCGACAGCTCGGTCATGCCGTACAATTGCTTGACCTTGACGCCAATGCGTTTGTTCACGAGCGTCTCGACCTCTTTGCCGAGCGGCGCACCGGCCGAAATGAGGAATTTCGTGTGAGACAGATCGTACTGATCGACCAGTGGATTGTGCGCGAGGAACAGTGCGATCGGTGGGGCAATGTGCACTTTTTCAATCTTGTATTTCGAGACGGCGCGGAGAAATGGCTCGGGTTCGTACCGAGGCAACACGACATTCGCCACCCCTTGGTACAGCGCCAGGTGGATCAGCATCATGGGGTATATGTGAAAGAACGAGAGCACACCCAACATCGTAGGCCCCAGTTTTTCGACGTGGTTGATCTGCATGGTGTTGGCGACCATATTGCGCGCACTGAGGGCGACGCCTTTGGGGAGACCCGTTGTGCCACTCGAGAACGGCAGCATAATGTTCTGCGCTGGATCCACGGGCGCAAAATCAAACGATTCAAACTCGCGTTGCGACGCTTCGCTAATGCATTTCACGCGCTTGGGAGCGGAAGACTGTCCCATGGCGTAGATGCGGTCGCGCGGAATGCCGACCGTGTCGGCGGCTTCAATCGCGACGTCTTCCACTGTACGGTTTGTGATCACATACTTGGCCTATAGGAGTTCGTATTAGGAGAAGAAAAGGGACGAGAAGAGAGAGAGGGAAGACCGATCGCACCTGGGCGAGGCGCGCTTGCTGCGCGAGCTCTTTGGGGCTAAAGAGCGGCGACACGGTCGAGCAGACCGCGCCGAGCGAGTTGAGCGCGAGCGCGACCAGTGGATATTCGAGGCAGTTGAACGAGTGCACGAGCACAATCTACAGATCCACACGTTGGGTAAGTATAGGAGAAGTTACGTGGAAAACCATGTAGGGAACCACGTACATCACCGCGCTGGATGCCGTCGTTGGAGAGGGAAACAGCAATGCGCTGCGCGGCCGTGTACATTTCCCTATAGGTCATGCGGTCGTCGCTGATGCCGCAGATGTAAGCGTCGCGGTCGCCGTACTGGTCGATCCGCTCGGTCACGAGCTCCCACAGCGTCGCGTTCGGAATCGCAACGTCGGGATGCGGTGACTTGTGAATGATCGCCGAGAGCGTCGAGAGCGAGCGCGCGGCCGTGGCACGGACACCACGGCGCATTGGTGTGGTGGAGGCCAAGGCCGAGGCGGATCCGGCAAGCGAGGCCGTACGGCGCAAGTACATCATCAGAGGTGTTGCGGGTCCGGTTGATGCGAAGCGCGCAGCGAGTCTGCGAATGACGCGATAAGAAAAGAGGAAGAAGAGTGCAAGATACAGAAAGGATACTGGGTGACAGTGATGGTGTAGGTACGGTGTAGGCGGCGTCACCCCGGTCGATCAGGAGCTTCCACACACCCTGTGTTTGGAACGAGCTCCTCGCTCCTTGAAGTTTGGACGGGATGAACCCATCACGACTCTTTTACAGTTCTGGGTATCTTTGACTTGTTTTTAGTAACCTATACACCGTCTCTTGATGCCTTCGTTTCCATCTAATCGGATTCTGATAATATGCTACCATTTCTTTTCCAGTTGCAAATCAAGAAGACGATGATGTCAAGCCAACCTAAAGGGAAGCCCACGATTCAGTTGGAGGCGGAAACGTCAAGAGTCTTCACTGTGCTTGAAGTTGGGGGCAGTGCAAGTTGCAGCAATTGCGCACTCTCCGGCTTTCAGGGTCGGCTGTTTGAATTGAGCAAGCCGACGGTGACGGCTCGGCTCGTCCACGTAAGAGGTACAATAATGGAGCCCTCTTACCTTGATCGCCAGCGCACACCTTGTTTTCTGTACTAGAAGACGTCACAGTGCGAATCGAATTGGTGCTCGAGTTCATGGCTGCTCGCTACCTCTATGGTTTGCTGCCAGTATCTCACTGGTATTAACGAGCAGACCCACGCTAAAGTACGAAGCATAGTATCCATACTTACCACTGCCTTCGAAGTGTCTACAATATTCGACAAGTCTACGCACTCAGAAGGATGATTTCAAAGACCACCGTTGAGATCTTCCACGTGAAGGTCCTTTTCCATCACACAACGGCCTGCTGGGATGACTCGGCACGTGTGTTTTCTCGGAGCTGCAAGTGCCGACGTAGCATTTTGCCGGTCGGGGTCTTGGGGATCGCATCAATAAACTCGACCTCCCGCACTTTTTTGTACGGCGCCACTCGGTCCGATACAAATGCCATGACGTCTTCCGCTGTCACGCCCTTGGCATTCGCTTGGTCCTTGAGAACGACATAAGCTTTGGGGATCTCCTGGCCGAGACTGTCGTATCCACGCACGGCACAGCAGTCGGCGACATCCGGATGATTATTAATCAAATCCTCCAGCTCCGCCGGTGCGACCTGGTGGCCCTTGTACTTGATCAGCTCTTTCACGCGGTCCACAATGTGCACAAAACCATCGTCATCGATATACCCAATATCCCCCGTCCGCAAGAAACCATCGGGCATAATAGTCTCGGCAGTCGCCGTGGGATTATTGTAGTACCCCATCATAACCTGCGGTCCGCGGTACAGTAGTTCCCCACGCTCGTTCGCCGGCAGGTCCTTGTCAGTCGTCGTGCACTTGACCCGCAATTCCGTACTGGGGATAATGCGACCGACCGATCCAGGTTTTGTAAACGCGTCTTCCGAGTAGTTGACCGCCGGCGACATTTCGGTCATGCCGTAAATCTGTTTCATCTCGGCACCGATGCGGTTTTTGACCAGCGTCGACACTTCTTTTCCCAGCGGCGCGCCCCCCGAGATGAGGTACTTGGTCGCACTGAGATCGTAGTGATCGACCAACGAATCATGGGCCAAGAAGAGGGCGATAGGCGGAGCAATATTCACTTTGGAGATCTTGTACCTTGTCAAGGCCTTCAGGAACGTCGTGGGTTCGTACTTGGGGACGACCACCATGGCGTTGCCTTGGTACATGGAGAGGTGCATGAGCAGCAGCGAGTAAATGTGGAAAAATGGCAAGACCCCGAGCATGTGGTCGCCGTATTGTTCGATTTTGTCGACCTGCAAGGTGTTGGCAATCATGTTGCGGGCACTGAGGGCGACGCCTTTGGGCCTGCCGGTCGTGCCACTCGAGAAAGGAAGGAGCACGTTCGTCGCAGGATCCAGCGGATCAAACGCAAACGATTCAAACGGACGGTGCGACGCTTCGGTAATGCACTTGATGCGTTTGGGGGAGGGGGAAGATCCCATGGCGTAGACACGATCACGGGAAATGCCGACTGTATCAGCGGACTCAATGGCAATGTGCTCGATCACGCGGTTCGTGATGATGAATTTTGCCTGTGAGATAGAGGGGGACGTGAGATAAGGATAGAGAGACAAGGAGAATAGAGGATGACGCACGTGAGAGAGCTGGGCTTGTTGCGTGAGTTCTTCGGGGCCAAACATGGGTGACGCAGTCGAGCACACCGCGCCAATCGCATTGAGCGCTACGGAATAAAACACATATGTCAGTAAGGCCAGCCAGGTACGAAGGTTACGCTCAATCGTACCAAGGACGACGAGCGGGTACTCGACGCAGTTGAACGAGTGCACCAGCACAATCTATAGACATAGAGTCTACCGTCAGTTTTCGCTGAATACGAGTGTGAGCGGATATAGCACATACGTCGCCTCGCTGGATGCCGTCCTGCGACAGTGCGACGGCAATTCTCTGCGCCGCCGCGTGCATCTCTACGAACGTGAGCCGCTCGTCGGTGAGCCCACAGATGAGACCGTTGCGGTCGCCATGCGTATCGAGACGGCTAGTGAACAGATCCCACAGTGTAGTCTCAGGCACGTCGACAGTCCCGTTGGGCGACGTGTGGATGATGGTCGACAATGCGCGAAGCGGACGCGTATACGCCGCCAGAGACGCGCGGCGCGAGAGCGCGTGGGCGTTGGCGAGCGAGCGGCGGAGGAACATGGCGAGGGGGGAGAGGAGGGGAGCTGTCCGATGTGCTCGGGGAGATGAGACTTGACAAGTGGATTCGGACGCGGATTCGACGACCAAAATTTCCATACACTGTGGCTTCCAATTGGGGATGGGAGATGATGCAAACTGCGACGTGTGAGAATGACCAGACCTGGGTTTGTGGGGTGATTTTTTGTTTCGAAATCAAGAGCTCTTGAAGTTCGGCAAGCTCAGACAGTCCATTCACAGAACACGGTGAATTTCAGCTGAAACCAATGAGCAAACAAATCTAGAAAGCGAACACATATAAAAAATATCACCTTTTTTGGTATAAAACGAATCAGTTTCGGCTGCCGTATTTTTTGAAGTGTCATTTTGATGGCGAGACTGAAGAATTGAAAATGGGTGTTTGGCAGCTCGAGTTGTCATGCCTGCTCGCAAATGTGTTCCCACACACTGCGCTGTTAACATGCGCCGGGCGGACACGGATCGGATTGGAAATCGCATTTGTAAAGGAAACGCAGGAGTGAACATTGTGACCGTTCTGCTAGGCTCTGTCAATTTCCTCCGTCCTCTCGTATCGTCTCGAACAGCTCGATGTTCCACTTGGCGCCTTCGAAATCGTGTCCATAAGTTCAACTGTATTTGAGCTCGAGTGCACCACAATAACCCCTTTCAATTAGGGCCTTCCCAATGGAGCATTATACTACGTAGTTTCTGTGTAGGACTGTTCTCAACCACAGCCGAGAAATCCAGTATACGGTAGTTCTCTCGGATCCACTCCGGAAGTAACGCTCTGTGCATTCTGATCCACATGTTCACTATTACTAGTACACAAAAATACCTCACCTCACCTCACCTCGACTCAGTCTCTGTCTCTCATCCTATCTCTCATACAGTCGTCTCAAACGCCGAAAGCTTTTCGTTCTCGCGGACTTGCAAGTGGCGACGTAATATCTTACCTGTTGGCGTCTTAGGGATTGCATTGATAAACTCGACCTCTCGCACTTTTTTGTACGGCGCCACGCGCTCTGCGACAAACGCCATGATCTCTTCTGGCGTCACACCCTCGGCATTGGTTTGGTCTTTCAGCACCACATAAGCTTTGGGGAACTCTTGACCGTGGCTGTCGTACCCTCTCACTGCGCAACAATCTGCAACTGCTGGGTGGAAATTCACAATATCCTCCAGCTCCGCCGGTGCGACCTGGTGGCCCTTGTACTTGATCAGCTCTTTCACGCGATCCACAATGTGCACAAAACCATCGTCGTCAATGTACCCAATATCCCCCGTCCGCAAGAAACCATCGGGCATAATGGTCGCTTCCGTGGCCGTGGGATTATTGTAGTACCCCATCATAACCTGCGGTCCGCGGTATAGCAGTTCCCCACGCTCGTTCGCCGGCAGGTCCTTGTCAGTCGCCGTACACTTGATCCGCAGCTCGGTATTGGGCACGATCCGCCCGACGGTTCCCGGCTTTGTGAACGCGTCTTCCGAGTAGTTGACCGCCGGCGACAGTTCGGTCATGCCGTAGAGCTGCTTCATTTCGACATCTATGCGTTTCTTCACAAGTGTCTCAACTTCTTTGCCGAGCGGCGCACCGGCCGACACGAGGTACTTGGTGCCCGACAGATCGTACGCATCCACTAGCGGATGGTGCGCGAGGAATAGCGCAATCGGTGGCGCGATATTCACTTTCTCAATCTAATACAACAAGACCCCATTAGTCAAAATTTAGGAATGTAGAAATATTAAATGGTCCATACCTTGTGCTGGGATAAGGCATTGAGAAAGGTTTCAGGTTCAAACCGCGGCAGCACGACGGTGCTCGAGCCTTGGTAGAGCGCGAGGTGGAGAATGAGCATGGGATAAATGTGGAAAAACGGCAGCATGCCCAGTATCGTTGGCCCGTACTGTTCGATCTGGTCAATCTGCATGGTGTTGGCAACCATGTTGCGACCACTCAGTGCGACGCCCTTGGGCATACCGGTCGTGCCGCTGGAGAAGGGGAGGAGGACATTGGAAGACGGATCCACTGGCGCAAAGTCAAACGATTCAAACGGACGGTGGGAGGCTTCGGTAATGCATTTGACCCGCTTGGGATGGGGAGAGGAACCCATGGCGTAGACGCGATCGCGTGGAATGCCGACTGTGTCGGCAGCGTCGATGGCAACGTCTTCAATCGCACGGTTCGTGATAATGTATTTAGCCTATTGTATAAGTTAGTAAAACGAACGATGTGATAGAGACGAGTAGACGTACGTGCGCCAGGCGGGCTTGCTGGGCGAGCTCTGGGGCACCAAAGAGCGGCGAGACTGTCGAGCACACGACACCAATCGAGTTCAGCGCTGTTGGGTCATCGATAAGTTAGTACTGTGAGCAATAGATGGATAGAATCACTCACGTACCGAGCACGACGATGGGGTATTCCATGCAGTTAAACGAGTGCACGAGCACAATCTACAGCGCAGTGCAATCATCCATCTATCCGTCAGAAGTAATACTCGTATCAAAGAGCAATGATCGTTGACGTACGTCTCCTTTATGGACGCCGTCTAGGGTGAGCGCGACTGCGAGGCGCTGGGCGGCCGTGTACATGTCCTGGAAGGTCATGCGGTCGTTGCTGAGGCCGCAGATGAGCGCGTCGCGGTCGGCGTACTGGTCCAAACGGTCGGTGACCAGTCCCCAGAGTGTCGTGTCGGGGATCGCGACGTCGGGATGCGGCGACGAGTGGATGATTGTCGAGAGCGGACGCATGGTGCACGGTAGCGGCATACGGCGGCGACGCGCTGCGGCGGCGGACGCAGCGGAGAGCGAGCGGCGAAGATACATGCGGTGTCGGAGGAGGAGGAGGGGGTGCGCGACCCAGAGGAAAGACGGAGTGATGAAGTCTACTATCTGATAGTGGCTGAATTTGAAAGGGGTTCAGGCTGAAATGAAGGCTGATGATCTCATCATGTCAGCTGGTCAGTACTTACTTGAAGTTCCCGTGCAGACCGCTAGAGAAATGACAAAACAAGGTGATATCTTGTAAGCTGGTCAGCTTCCAACTACCTTGATATGGTATAATCGTTCGTCTCATGCCTTGTTCGGTTGAATTAGTCCAAGAATGGAACTTTAGATTGCGTGCCATGGATTTCAACAGTATCGGTTCTTATCATCTTCCAAAAAATGTACCTTGTCCAGGGTACAATCCCCAAACCGGTACAAGTTGAAGTGGTCGAATCTTCATTGCCCAATCATCCTATCGAGAGGCATCTTCACAGACCTGGCACGCGATGACGTATAAAAGAGGCCAGTGAGGAGTTTCAAAGCTCAATGGACCGCTACGTAGAGGCAGGCATGGCACGCGTTCAGCACAACCACCATCAGGACAGTACCTGCTGTTCAGTGGGCGCGTCGCATCGATTGCTTCACTTGTGTCGCGCTCCGCGACGCCCCACCAGCTACCAACTACCACGTGAAGTCACCCAGGTATGATGGAGTCAAATACTCGATACAAGGCAGCTGCGTACAGTGAGGCCAGTGGACATCGTTAGCTGCCAGCATCGATGCACTTGCTTTTGAGACGTGACACAGGGCAAGATAAGACTAAGATGATCGTTCACACATACGGACATTGTTTCTGTGTGTGCTTGATTAGTGCGTGCCTACATTGGAGAGCCACAGTTGGCTTCATGTTGGTGCAATGTGGCGATCGTCTCGATGACCCGACAGTCAACAATAGCGTCGCGAGCATCTTTCGGACTCTGTGAAAAGTAAAGCTCTTCTCTCTGCACCTCTAGCACTGCTGATCGGAGTGCCATGTGTACTCGATTGATATTGCAAACTGAACAAGGTTTAACTGCAACTATACGATCGAACCACTCCACGGGCGACAAGACCCTTAGGAGGCCAGTAGCACAATCCCAAACCGTCCTCACGAGGCACCTAGACTGGACGTGCGAGATGACGAGGCGGCCTGTGTCTGTTGTAAATAGAACAACTTCGCTCGAACCTCGTCTTCGACTGAGTGCGAGCGAGAGAGCGAGAGGGAAACGTGTGGCTGGCGCCCTTTCCAGGATGTGTGCTGAACTCATGCGCATGTGTGACCCTTCAGCTCAGCGGTTTCGCGCCACGTGAATGCTAAGATCGAGATCAACAGGAGAAGCAGATGATCATGAAGCCACGTACTTGCACATTGATGTTACATTCAGAGAATTCGAAGGATCTGGCGTTCTAAACCTTTTGTCTACAGTTCGAAACAGCAAAAAAAGCGCTAATCGAAACATTTTTTCGTTACTAAAACTTTTTTTCTGGAAACGGATGGTGGATTCGTGGTTCGATTTTTTGGAAGTGGCAGACTCATTGACGCTTGTCGAAACGGCCTGCGATCTCGGAACGAGCGCAGAAGAATCGGCCATTTTGTGCGCGGAGCGAGAATCAGCCGCCATATTCAGCGGGGATGATCAGCATAAGTTGATCGGCCTGCTAGCTGATGCAAAGACGAGTGTTGTCGATGGACGAGAAACGCGAGGTGATTTGAGTGAGATACGTGTCAGTCAGCCAACAGAGATCGCAAAAGCTTCCACGGCAGAACATTTCTGCTGGCATCACGACGCCGTATAAACATGTACGGACGGTCTGCTGAAGGCTATTGCAGCAGCACGCGTCTCGTTTTGCTCGATTACCAATTTCACAAAAAAGCACAAAACAGGTATCTCCACGCTCTTTGAAACCGTCTTGCCCTGCGATGCGAATTGGTTCCCGAAAAGGCGTCTGCGACCTCCAGCCGTGGGCGCTGACTCTGCGTTCTCTACCAGCTCAGCTTCGGCGGCGAGTCATACGACGAAGCTGACGCGGTGCGCTGACTCGGTGGTTTCGGGTCCGACTTCCACTGGCCGGGATCGATTCATATCCATACCTTTCAGCTAATAAGACGCACTGCCTTGACTGTTCATGGATCGCCACTTTCCAGCAACTGTCTCCGTTCAGTCCGTTTCGGTAACCAACCAAAATAATGTTCCGGAGTGCAGAGAGTGCTCTCGTTGTTGTCCGGAAAGCTCCCTTTTTTCTTCCGTCAATTTTTGTTCCATGGTTTGTTTTGTAGTTGGCACTTTCAAGTGACCAAATGACCGGATATGTGTATTTGTGCCAATCCCACACCTGCTCCGAGACCAGTCAAGTTGTAGAACACTTGCACATTTTCCGTGTCGGATGCGCGCGTATTCTTTTCTGGCACTGTTCCTTGCTGCCCCCGCCACTCGCCCTCCTCTTCCTTTTTTCTTTCTGCATCCCGCTTTCTATGTGTTGAGGTGAATGCGTTTTTCTTCCATAGCTGCATCGCATTTCGTTCTTCCTTCTTTCCCCCCCACAGGAAATGCCGTGCCCAGCGTAGCTTGCAAAGCGATGCCAACCGCGACTTGGCCGGGTGGCGTCTTTTTTTTTCTTCGCTTCCACACACAAACCCACCAAGAACCGTTTTTCCTCTTTTCTCTCGCCCTTGCCACCCACGGAACCATTCTCTACGCTCACTTCTCCGAACGCGACTTGCCCCACAGGCACAGGGCACTCAGTCTCGCATCTCTGGTCCTCTCGTTATGAGCAGCTACACGCACGCCGGTGCCGCCACTGGCGCGTCTTCGGGCAGCACCAATTCGACCACTGGGTTCCCGTTGCGCGCCAATTTTTTCCGCTCGCTGCCGCTGTCGCCCGAGACCGTGACGTCGCTCTACGAAACCGCCAAGGCGGACGCCGCGGTGTGTCTACACCAGTCGTTCAACGAACAATGGCGGTACGTCCCGCCCGAGAAAGACGGCACGCAGCTCCGAAAAGACACAAGTAACTTGGCGACGTCCTGTCGCTTTGTCCGCGCCGCCACGGTGCTGCGGTGCCAAGAGCACGAAATGAACATGGTGATTTCCAATACGAACACGGACTCGTGGCGCGAGTTCATGCGCAAGTGTTTTGGCAAGCACTACCTCGACACCATGATCCTCCACTCGTTCTCAGGACCTATCGCCAAAGACAAGGACGCAGATAATAACCGCGCGCACCGTGCGGCCAGTGACCGGCCCATGACGGCCCACGGTGACGGGCCTGGCCGCGCGACGCTGTGGCAGCTGCACGGAGATGAGCACGATCTCGAGAGCTTTGACGCGTTGGAGGGACAGGGAAGTGAGACTGGCGTCGAATCTCAGCGGCACTCGGACACGCAATCCGCGGCAAGCGACGACGACACGACCACGGCGACGCCGACCGATGCCGACGAGCCGCCAGAGCTGCTGACAATCAAGTGGGGGGCGTTCGACACGGGCGGCCAAGGCAAACGCGACCTCTGTGTGCTCGACTACTTGACAACCACGACTTTGCCCAACGACGCCAGCAACGAGCGCGTCTACATGTGGTGTTTCTCGTCGGTCGAAGGGGAACGCGTGGGCTGCATGGCGCTCAAAGAGCCGCACAACATTGCGCGCGCCACGCTGAGTAAGCTCGCGGTCTTTTGGCGCCGCGTGAGCGACGAAGAGACCGAAGTCATTGTGTGCGGCAGCTTTGCGTCCAAGCACGCCAAGTACGTCAGTGCGATCTTTCTCCAGAGCCTCAATCGACTCCAAGGCATTGTCGAAGACCTCAGGTTGAGTAACCAAGTCTATATCCAGAACCGCACGGCCTGGGTCAAAGACCACGAGCGCAGCAGCTGCCACTTGTGCATGCGCAATTTTTACGCACTGCGTCGAAAACACCACTGCCGCAAGTGCGGCGAAGTGATCTGCTCCGACTGCTCGGTCGTCGAGAACGTCGATCTCCCAGTCATTGGCTATTCCAAACTGCGGCTCTGCAAAGTGTGCTGCCTCAAAGCCAAGTCGACGCCGCTCAAGCGCTCAAGTGACAAGTCAAATGTCTTCGACCACCTCGTGCGCGCGCGGTCACTCAGCAATCTCCACGTGCCCGAGCCGTCGCCTTTTAACGCCCGCATGTCGTTCGCCGACTCCAACTCGGGCTCGGGCTCGAGCGGAAATGGGAATGGGGACCGTGGGGACCGTAGTAATCTCCACCCCCACCACCATCATTTTCATGCGCCGCCTCCATCGCACCAGACCCAGACGCATGCCCACAGCAACAACCAGCAATTTCACCAGCCGTCGGGCATGGCCATGGCGACGCTCCATCCCCATCTACAAGGGATCGCCCACCAAACCTCGGTGCGTGGGGAGCTCTTTGTCGAAGCCAGTTCGCGCAGCTCGTCGAGCTTTTCGTCGTCCAACACCAACGACTTTGAACTCACCGACTCGCTCGACGACTACGTGACCATGCAGCAGCAAGCTGGACCGCCCCCGCCATTGCCGTACCATCAGCACCCCCACCCGCCGGTGGCGGTGGCGACCGCTACCTCGACCTCGACCTCATCCGCGGCGGTGCATCCGATGATGTCCAAAGAACTGCGGGGTCTCAGTAGCACGACGATGTCGTCGTCGACCACGACGACCGCGACGGCGTCGTCCTCGTCCACGGCGTCGTCCACGCCGATGCTCGCGACCCACGACGACGACGATTTGGACGACTTTATCGATATGCGCACGCTCAACAAACAGCTCTGCGCCATGGAGCAAAAGCAAAAGAGGACGGCCACGAAAAGTACACCGACTACCAATAGCAACAGCAACATGTTTGATCTCCTCTGCGAGCTGGCGTGCCAGACCCTGGGGTGCCCCATTGCCGCCGTGTCGATCTTGGACGGCCACGGCGAGTCGGTGCGCTCGGCCGCGGGCTTGGAGGACAAACCCGAGCTCTACGACGAGCTCTTGTTGTTTATCGACAAGGTCATGGGCTCGACACCGACCATTGTGTTGGACGCCAACGTCGACAAGCAAGTGTCTAGTCTCTTTACGCGGCGGGGGGCCCCCCAAATTCGGTTCTTTGCCGGTTGTCCGATCCACTCGCGCACTGGCAAAAAGCTCGGGTACGTCTGTGTGGCAGACTTTACCAAGCGCGATACGCTGGGGGCCAGCTGTGCGTTCACGATGGAACGGCTTGCGACGCTGGCGGTGACCACCATGGAACGAAACATTGCATCCGCCAAGCAGCAGTCTCAGTCTCAGCCCTATCAGCCTCAGCCTCAGCATCCACAGGAGGTGTTCGTCAATGGAAGCTATGGCCACCCACACAGTCACAGCAATGGGTACGCCAGTAACCAGACAACTCACCACCCTGCGGCGATCTTTGACCGCCCAGCGACTGGTCCGGGCTCGGCACCGCAGCCGCAGCCGCAGTCTCGCCATCGCCAGAGCAACGCAGCGCACCCGCCGCCCCTTAGCCACGCTCACCACTACCAGCCGCCGCCGCAGTACCACAGCGCGGCCCAGGCGTACCAGTACCAGGACGCGTACCCCGCTGCCCCCACTCACACGGCACGGGTCTATGACTTGGCCGAGAATGACGTGCCGGTGCTCGTCGGTTCGCCCGTTGCGTACGCGGCCCGTGCCCCTGGCTCTGGACCAGCATACCATTCGCAATCGTCTCAGCCACCGGCTCCAACAGTTTCAAACGGCGTGCCACCTGTGGCGCCGCTGCCGCGACAGTACAATGAGTACTCGGCAGGGTACTACGAAGCCCAAGAGCGGATGCGGAAGCTGCTGATCAAGTCGTATCACACGTCGCAGCAGCTCGCGACCGGCGCGTCGCCATTGCCGAACGGTGCACCGACGTCTGCGGTCTACCAGTCGCAGTACTGAGTGCAAGCAAATAGCAAACATAGGCAGTTTTTTTGGTGGTGGGTAGTGTGCGAGAGGCGATCGAGAAATCGAAGTACAGATTATTTTTTGTTTCCTTTTTGCTGTCGGTTTTGTTCGGTGGCTGTTGTAGGGGCAAAATACCAATGCCGACGTGTAGAAGAGAGTCTGCTGATTCGATGTCCCGCAGGAGTAGATGCAGTAGCCTGAGCGTCGCGTCAAAGAAATGACGTAGTAGTTTCGAGTCAGATATATTGAGCCCCAAAGATTGGTGTGGAGTAAATTGTTAGCCCCAGGTTCGATAGCGTGTTGGGTCAGCACATCGCATCCTTGAAGGGCGTTCTACGGTGTCTACGGAGTAGTGTCTAAAGCTGTTCGACTACTACGACGTCGCATAGTTGATTGATGGACATTAGCCCGGCGATGGACGCTCTCTTTCGAAGCTGTCAAAGGAGGAGATGGCTATAGTTGAGTATCTCACTCGCCTCGTTCATACGATCCCACACAAATTCACCTTTAAGACGTGATCATACCAGATGCCAACGCGAGCCAATAACACCACCAAAGCAATGCCCAAGGAGTCGACAACTGATCTCAAGCAATTCAAGCCACGGCCGCCGTTGATTCCACTAGATATCCCCGTACGCAAGCAGCACATACCTCCAAACCCAAACCCAACACCATCGAAACGTGTGGTCCGTACAAACGTCAATAACAAGATCACCCAGGATGCGGCGCCAGAATACAAGATCGACCCGGCTTTTCGCACGATGGACAGTACGCTGGCGGGGACACTCGCAGAGGGAAAGAAAAATGATCGACTTGCCAGGAGAGAGATCGGTCAAGAGGTTGTGACCGTACGACGTAGTAGTACTGTACAGGGGTGGAATACGACTGAAAAAGAATGTATATTCAGTTCTTTGTTCTCACTCCCAAGCATTCTTTATTCGTCGGTGACGCAGCCTTCCGAAGCCGACTTGACGTTCTTGATAAACTTGTAGAGCGTGCCGCGCGTGGCTTTGAGGGGCGGCGGCGTCCACGCGCGTTTGCGCTTTTCCCACTCGTCGGCGCTCACGCCTTCGAGATCAATGCGGTTGTTCTCGGCGTCAATCGCAATCACGTCGCCGTCCTGAACAAGAGCAATGGGTCCACCGACTTGAGCTTCGGGCGTAATGTGCCCAATGATAAAGCCATGGGAACCACCGGAGAAGCGACCGTCCGTGAGCATGGCCACGTCATTCCCTAGTCCAGCCCCCATGATCGCCGAGGTCGGTGACACTGCATTTCCAAAACAAAAAACAATCATTGTAAAAAAAATCGAACCCACGCGAAAAAAGAACAAAAAATAGAACGTACGCATCTCGGGCATGCCGGGTCCGCCTTTCGGGCCTTCGTATCGGATGATCACGACCATGCCTTTGGTGATCTCGCCGCGCTCCAGCGCCGGCAGCATATCTTCTTCACAGTCAAACACCTTGGCCGTGCCTTTGAAATACAGTCCTTCTTTGCCCGTGATCTTGGCGACCGAGCCGTCTGGTGCGAGGTCGCCGCGCAAGATCCGCAAGTGCCCACTGCTCTTGAGTGGTCGCTCGATCGAGTGGATGATTTTGTGGTTGTCCGAGAGCGAGGGCACGTTCTCGACATTCTGAGCCAGGGTCTGACCCGTGACCGTGAGGCAGTCGCCGTCAATGACGTTTTTCTGGAGTAGATATTTGAGCACGGCTGGCGTGCCGCCAATGCGGTGGACGTCTTCCATGACGTACTTGCCACTGGGTTTAAGGTCGGCCAAGAACGGCACGCGCTCGCTAATCTCTTCAAAGTCGTCAATGGTCAAAGGAATGCCGGCGGCGCGCGCCATGGCAATGAGGTGCAATACCGCATTGGTTGAGCCGCCCAGCGCCATAGTCACAGCGATCGCATTGTCAAACGCCTGGCGACTGAGTATATCGCGTGGTTTGATGTCGCGCTCCAGCAACACGCGCATGGCCTTGCCGGCCTCGAGGCACTCGCGCCGTTTCTCGGGCGACTCGGCCGGACTGCTCGAGGAAAACGGCAGCGACAGCCCCAAGGTTTCGATCGCAGTCGCCATGGTATTCGCAGTATACATACCACCACAGGCGCCAGCACCGGGACAAGCGTTGCGCACAATGTCTTGGCGTTCGTCTTCCGTAATGCGGTTGGCAATAAACTCGCCATAGCACTGAAACGCCGAGACAATATCGAGCGACTCGCCGGTTTTCGAACACCCGGGTTTGATGGTACCACCGTAGACCATGAGCGCTGGCCGGTTCACGCGCGCCATGGCAATAATGCAGCCCGGCATGTTCTTGTCGCACCCAGGAATGCAGATATTGCCGTCGTACCACTGGCCGCCCATGACGGTCTCAATCGAATCGGCAATGAGGTCGCGCGACTGGAGACTATAGCGCATGCCCTTGGTGCCCATACTAATGCCATCGCTGACGCCAATGGTATTGAACCGCAAGCCTTTCATGCCGGCGGCTTCAACGCCGGTCTTGACGTCAGCGGCGAGGTCGAGCAGGTGCATGTTGCACGGATTGCCTTCCCACCACATGCTGGCAATGCCGACTTGGGCCTTGTCCATGTCGGCTTCCGTGAAGCCCGTGCCGTAAAGCATGGCCTGCGATGCGCCTTGTGCCTTGGGCTGCGTGATGCGTGCGCTGGTCTTGTTGATGGCATCGTCATTAGAGGAGGACGAAGAGGAGGCGGACGCCAAGCCGCGACGCGGAGCAAGCGGGCGGCGGAGGGCGCAGCGGCTGGCCGGGGCGAGGCGGAGCGAGCGCAGCATGGTCGTGGGCGAGTATAGTTGAAGAATGAGAGAGGACAGGATAGCAGAGGGGAGGAGAGGAGAGAGGTGACGCAATCAGCTTCAGGAATGCGCGTGTGGTCTCCACTCGGGTGCGCTGCCTGGATCGCCGGGACAGCGGCGTTTGATGGTGTGTGTTTGGACAAACGGCTCCTGGGTATAACATAGCTCGATGCGGATTGGTCAAAAATCGGATGGGTCCACGGGTGCAATTCAAAAATGAATTGCAACATGGAATCAGAAATGAGTCGAAACTGATCTGACCGCTAGATCTCGACCATCAGGATGGGAGGGTACATTTGATGGTGAGTCCCATGTGATCCCGCGTCGCAAGAGGTTTGCGGCGTGTGACGTGGATGATTGATACACAGAGTATGATGATACAATACAATAGAATCGCACTTGGTGCTATGCTGTTGCTATTACAGTATACAGCCCACGGTAGGCAGCCTAGCCCACATGTACTCGATCACGAAATGTACTGAGAAAACAAAGTGTGTCGTCCGACCAGAGCTCATTTTTTCCACGCCGGCACCGTCATGTGGGTGCCACGGCCACGCCCACCCGGCGCCCCTTCTGTCACTGCCGCTGGCGGCGACAGCTCAAAATGAAACGCCGTCGGCACGGCACCCCCCACGGCCCCACCCAGACTCGGTGGTGAATTGATCCCGTACTGCTCGCCGTAGAATTCATTGACCAGCGCTTCGGCCCACTTGGCCAAGTGGGTCTCTTGTGATTGGTACTGAACATTCTCAATGGCTTCAATGCCATTGTGCGACTCGACCAATGCGACGCCATTAGGCGCGACCCGTAATACATTCTCGACCATGCGCAGCGAATTGCCCACGACCGCCACATCGGCTGCACTCAGCAACTGGAGAAAGCCGTCCAGCACATTGAGTTGAAGTACCGCATCAAGGTGCGTGGGGCTCGTGAGCGCGACGTTGGTCAGTGCAAATGCGACTTCGCGCCGCACTTCAAACCGCCCGCTCTGAAAATGCTGTGCAAGCAAAGGGAGGAACGGCACGACCAGTTCGACGATACTCGCATGAAGCGTCGCGAGGTTCGACAAGACCCACGCGGCTTCGGACGCGAGGTGGGCGTGGGTTGCGGCGACATCAGGCTGCAAAAACTCGGTGAGTTTGCACAGCACCAAAGCATCGCCGGTCTGTAAGACACGCTCGACAAACGGCAGTTGCCACGTGTCCGTGTGGTGGTCCACAGCGCCGCAGCAAATGTTGCCGACGACCCGCAGAATCGGTGTGAGCACGAGCGCGTCCGAGGTCGCAAAGTACGGCAGCAAAAGCTCGACCAAGCCATGCTCGAGCCACTGCTTCAGGTACTCGTCTTCGCGCGCCGTGAGGCAACTGAGAAGCCACGCGATTTCGACAATCATAGCATCGTGAAAGGTGTAGGGCTGGGATTGGCCTTGCTGAAGACCGGTGGTGATAATGGGAATGATCCCCGCGTCAATAAACGGCTTGGCCGAGGTCTCGTGGCCGCGTGCTAGATTGGACAAAGCCCACGCACAGGTCTGGGCGAGCTGCGGCGCGGTCGCAGCTCTTGTCAGCTGCGTAACGAGCGGCTTCACAGCGCCGTTCGCAATGAGCTGCTGGCGAAACTCGTCGCAGTCGGCGGCAATGTTCCCTAATACCCAGGCCGCGTGCTCGGCCAGCGTTGCGTTCGCGCCATCGAGAAACTGAAGCAATCGCGGCACGGCTGGTAGTACCAGCTTGGTATGTTCGTACTGGCCGCTCGCAATGTTGGTGAGGCACCACAACACTTCTTTGTAGACGTCGCCACCGGCGCGCGTTGACGAGCTAAGCGGCGACGCCGCATCCAGCAATGCCACCAGCACGGGGACAATCTACTCAGCCATAAAATCCTTTAATACGCAAAGGGTGGTTACCCTCGGTTACGCCACTCACAAACGTACCCCCGATTCGATCACGCGTTCGACGGCTTCGTAGTCGTGCTCGTTCGCCGCCAGTAGTGCGCGGATCTCTTGGAGCACTTTGTACTGGTCTGCGTGACTCACAGCATCGCCGTTCGTGCCCGCGAGGACGGCGACGAGCTCGGTAATGTCGCGGCCCGAGAGCGCAATGTCGTCGCTGGACAAGAGACGGCGGCGCTTGGCTTGGACGGTTTCGCGGCGCTTGTCTTTGCGGATCTGCGTGGTCGTGCGGTCGCGACGCGCTTTGGACGCACGCGACGACGTCGCAGCATCGTGCTTCTTGAGCGAGTTGCGCGGCGACGAGCGCGTCATGAGCGAGCGAGAGATTTGAGGAGGTCGAGAGATTAGAGAGCAGAGAGTAGACGGTCGCTTTTGTGCGTGTGGAGACTTTCGTAAAAGGGATCTTGAGGATGGGAATATGCTACAACGAAGGATAGATATCGGGTAACACCGGGAGTGGGGTACGTTTCTGCGACATGTGAGCACACGTCACATATTCTACGATGGCATTGACTACCTGGTAGCCACATTGGTCTTGAAACTGCTTCCAAAGATGGCTTCAGTTTTTTGTGAAAGCGAGAGCATGGACGAGGAAGACGCGTACGATGTGCGCGCCGTGGAAGCGCGCCTCGCCCACATGGAAGCCACACGCCGTGCGCGCGCAACTGTACCCACCCACCGTCCAGCAGCGACGCAGCAGATTCAGCGTCCAGCAGTCGTCAGCGACTTTGAGCTGAGTGCCATGGATTCGTCGGATAGCGACCATGACGATGGTGTCAGCACGAGCTCCGCATCCGACGACGAAGTTGATGATTTAGCGGTTCAGCCGCGCGTGACCAAATTGCGTCTTCGTGACAGCCTCGACCTGTCGATGTCCATGTCGATGTCCATGGCGATGCCCGCAGCGCCGGTCGTGGCTCGCGTAAAACCGAAAATGCACGCTACAAGACGGCAGGAACCGGTCGCCTCCACGACACCAAGATCTTCCGATTCGCAAGTGGTTTCTTCTACGTATGCAGCTGCTGCCAAGAGGGATATTGACACAAATGGAGAGGGCAATCTCTTTGCTGGAAAGCTCGTGCAACGTCGTCGAGAGTTGGAGAAGCAGGCCGAGCAACAGCACCACCGTGACGCTCGTAGCATGGAGTCAGCATGGAGATCACCCGTAATGGAAGTGAAGCCTTCATTACCTTCGGCAGATCTACCAATCAGACATAAGGGAGAGTTGAAGCCTCCAGGAGTGGCGGTCGCCCGAGTGCCGGCGCGAAATGAAGTCAAGGGGAAGAAGCACGACCATGCACCATCATACGACATGGCAAAGCCGACCACGAACACACTGGAACCGAGTCTGCAGCCGTTCAAAAACCCTCCTGAAAACCACCGAGCAAACGAACCAGTCGAAATTGAAAAGTCGCGGGAGACAACGGCACGACGCACGGTCGTTGTTGTACCAGAGGTTGTTGTCGGCATCCCACTGAAGAAAACCGACACGACTACAGCAAACAAGCAGGGGTTAAAATCTTCCAATAACGCTGCAACACTCGCTGCCGTAGCATCGCCGCCCATGAAGCAGCAAGCTCCGCAACTGCTTCCATCGAGGGTGACACCAGCAGCGTCGCAGGACGTCCCGTCAAAGAACCTGTTTTTGGTCCCACCAACTGCCAAGAAACCTTTGGCAGCTCCCACAGCCATCTCTCCGCCCATCGCATCGGCATCCGTGACGATCGCTCCTGCGGCCAACACGAAACCATCCGGACCATCGGGATATACTCGTCCACACGCCATGACCAACCAACCGCCAGTCATATCTGCACCGCCCATCAAAAAGGCATTGTCGCCAACAAAGCGCGAGCCGGAGGATATTCCGACCGACGACATTATTGACGATTTGCTAAGTGCTGAAGAATTGAGGTTACGCGACTCGCTCGATAAGCTCAGCCAGCGGTTGTCTTCACTCGCCTCGTCGACGCGTACGACGACCGCACCACGGCCTGTGCCTCTGCCTTCCAACCAGTCGACCACGCTTGATTCCACTAGTACAGATGATAATAAGACGGTCCGGTCGGCCGCGTACGGCGGTGGCACCCACTCGCGACTACATCAACCGACCTCACCAACCGCTCGTACGTCCCACGCAAGGCGATCCGAGCTGTCGGGAGGTGTCCACAAAGCACGCGTCCGCACTGGCGGCGTGACGGCCCAAGAAGCAGCCGCGAGTCGAACAGACGCGACAGGAGACAGCAAGCACAAAATCACTGTCAAGCGAGACCTTGCGCACTTGCTGTTCTGATCCTCCATTCCATTTCACGCATGCATAAGAAACACTTACAATCGGTCTCTCCGTCTCTCTCTCTCTCTTGGGCGTCCGACCTACGAAAGCTGGCCACAATGGTCGATCACGACTTCATTATGGGCGAGTGGTTTGTTGTTGTGCTTTGAGTTGACCTCCACGTGCTGCATCTTGTCGACCACGTCCAGCCCTTCGATGACTTCGCCAAACACCACGTGCTTGTTGTCGAGATTCGTGAGGCCCGCCCGCGTCGTGATGAAAAACTAGATCCAGACCCAGTCTCAATATCGTAGCCACACAAAGCGCAAAGTCTGCGATAGAGCAAAACGTACTTGGGAGCCGTTGCGGTTTGGCCCGTTGTTGGCCATGGACAGCAGCCCAACATCGTTGTGTGGTAAGAAAGCCTCGTCTTTGAACTTGCCCCACATATCACCGTGCGGTGTGCCCTTGTAAATGCTCAGTCCACCGGTGCCGTCGCCATTCGTAAAGTCACCGCCTTGCACCACAAAGTCCTTGATAACGCGATGAAATTTCGAGCCTTTGAAGTGCAAGTTCTTGCCCTATCGTGATCCATAGTCAAACGACATCAGTCCCCAAACATCGCACCGCATCCAACTCGTGTCACCTCACTTTTTCGCCTGTACACAGACAGCGAAAGCTCTCGGCAGTGAGTGGCGTGGTGTCACTCAGCAAACGCATGACGACGCGCCCCACACGCGCGCCACCAATGGAGATATCCATAAACACCGTGGGATTGCCTGCATTTGTCAGCGTCTTGGTCTTGCGGGCCTGCAACGGCAAACCGGCCCCTGGACTCAGATACTTTTCGTCCAGTTTCGCTTTCATCTCTTCTTCACGGCCCTTGAAACGCTCGAGCGTTGCGTCGACCGTGTCGAGTTTAGCTGGATTGTGCTTTTGGTAAAACGCAGTGAGCCACGCGCGATGTGGATTCGCGTCGTCGCTCGCTTCACCGCTTTTTGTCCCCAAGGGTTTGTTCTCAGTTTCTCTTGTCGTAGACGACGCCTCACCGCCCCGGAGGGCACGGGATGCTTCCCACGCTGTACGGGACGCATCACGAAAGGATTTGGACGGCGACAGCTCTCGCGGTGCTCCGGAAACTCGCGCTTTCGTCGATGGTCGGACGTTGTAGCCTTGGCGCTGCAGTTTGGCCGCGAGACTCGACGGCTCGGCCTTGCTCTCACCCTCCTCTAGGTCATTGAATCCGCTTAACTGACCCTGTGCAATCTGTTCGTCTTCGCGACGTAGTTCGTCGCGCTGCTGGCGCCACGAACGGAGCGAGCGATCACGGAACGACGTTGCCGTTGTGGTTGCCGATGGAGATGCTGCTGTCGCATGGGCCGCTCGCTTGGCATCCAACGCAAGTTTCTCGAGCGACGCGAGGATCGGATCGTCGCGCAGTATCTTGCTGTCTAGCCAGCGCTGTTGTGAGCGCGAGCGAAACGCCTGGCCCTGCGCGAGACACTCGGCGACGATAGGTGTCGTGCGTTCCACTTTTGGTGGCGATTGCTTGGCTTCCACTGCGCCCCACTACTCCAAACCACCCCAGATCGACAGCCCACAAGTCAACAATGTATTCATCGAATCTATGTCTCGGAGAATGGTCTAGTACGCACGTCAAAGAGCTTGAAAGGCCGCGGTCTCTCTTCTCCGCCGCCCATTGTCGTGGCCATTTTTTGGGAGGATGGTCCAAGTTTCCTTTTCGTTGATGTGGATGGGAAAAGAAACCACGACAATACCGGATTTAAACCGGTATTTTGGATCATACCTCTTGTGATTGGCTAATATTTGTGACTCCATCTGATTGGCTAAAATTCTGTTCAAGTCCTCCCAGCCAGCGATTGGTGAGGGGAGCGTATGAAGCAATCGCTACTGTCTTGAAACATGGCATTTCCTCTTTCCCAAGTGTGTGAAAAATGCCGTTCGAGAAGCCTGTTGTTGTCGACTGCCGTGGCCACCTGCTCGGTCGCCTTGCCTCGCTCATCGCCAAGGAGCTTCTTCAGGGCCAGCACGTTGTCGCTGTCCGCTGCGAGGCCCTCGAGGTCTCGGGCTCGCGTACGTAAAATCTCTTTTGTGCTAACCGCTTTGTGATGGGACTGGACGACGCAGAACAAAAGGCTTTGCGATGGGAGGACGGGTCGCCTCTGTGTGTGATGAGACGGTCTTCCGCTCTGTCGAGCGTGGTCGGGTGTGCGTTTCGTGGCGATTCCATGCACACGCGCCGAGTCGCAGCTGGGAGCTGCTCGATTTTTTTGGTGGAAAGATTCATGTGGATGCACTTCTCTGCTGCGATTCGGCGCGCGTGCGCCGTCGCCTATCATGACGACGTAACCCGACCTGACTCGACTGCTTGGTGGCCGTCGGGACCCTCCAAACATGCAAAAGTCGCTGCGTGCAGGCACCCTGTGACGACCTCGCTATCAAAGATGGCGAGCGAGCAGCTGTGTGTCATGTCGTCTAGTCTTTGTCATGTAATGCGGGTTAATGTTGGCGGATCTCCATACTCACCTATGGGATTGTCACATTGCCGCGGATGACAGACGTGCGCAACAAGGTCAAGTTCCTGCAGTTCCTGAACAAGCGTACGGCGACCAACCCGAAGAAGGGCCCGGTGCACTACCGCGCTCCGTCGCGTATGCTCTGGCGTACGGTCCGTGGTATGCTTCCGCACAAGACGGCCCGTGGTGCCGCTGCGCTCCAGCGCATCAAGGTAGGGATTTTCATTACTGGATTTCCGCTCTGAATTCCCCGTCCAGTGACTTACGTACTCTTTTGATTAGGTCTTTGACGGTATCCCGGCGCCGTACGACAAGCAGAAGCGTCTTGTGGTCCCGGACGCGCTCCGCGTCTTGCGCCTCAAGGCCAACCGTCGCTTCACGGTCATTGGCAAGCTCGCGACGGAGGTCGGCTGGAAGCACGGCGAGCTCGTCGCGCGTCTCGAAGCCAAGCGTAAGGTCAAGTCGGAGGCTTACTACAAGAAGAAGCTCGCGCAGACCAAGCGTGTCAACGAGGCCACGGCCAAGGTCTTCTCGGAGAACGCCAACCTCAAGCCGACGCTTGCGGCCTTTGGCCATGCGCTCTAGAGCGTTTTTACCATCCTACTGTTGGTCGCAACACGCGCCTAGAAAGCTGAGAATGGTGTGGCGAGTCGAGACGCGTCGACTTGGCTTGTCAGATAATTCATCACAATACGAGAGGAAAAGCTCACGCACACAGCCACTTTATCTGTCTGGATCTACTTGACCTTACGATGGTTTGTACTACGTTGCAGGATCGTCAGACGCCAAGCTTTGCCAGCAACGCAAACTCCTTTGAAAGCTTAGTACATTCACACTGTATCGGTCGGGTCGGCCGTGTCTTCTACAAGCTACAGTCTACAGTCCCTGGAACGCATCAAACTTGTCGCCAGTTCGTTGCTGCTGCTGGCTGTAGGGATCGTAAGGAGATGCTTGAATCTGTAGTACTTGACCTGGGCCAGCAAGACCACCACCTTGGGCACCACCACCAAAGCCACTACCACCATACCCGCCGCCCATGCCGTTCCCCATGCCGCCCATACCTTCTCCACCCATGCCATTGCCCATGCCACTGGCCATGCCGTAACCTCCCCCCATGCCGTACCCTTGCTGCTGCTGCTGTTGTTGTTGGGGAGCTTGGGCTCCGAGACCGTACGGTGTCATCTGCATCATGCCGGCGTTGTACTGGTTCGACGACGCTGCTGCATTCTGGTTTCCGTAGCGCATCATCGACTGCTGTGGTTGCTGCTGCTGCTGCATTGCGTTGCCTTGGAAGCCCATAGTGTTTTGACTCGCAAAGTTGTTCGAGCCGCCGACACTCATGCCATTAAACATACTGTTTCCACCGCCACTAGAGAGCGGCGCTGGGGCAGCGGGAAGGGTCGATAACAGACCACTTGTATCGAGCAACCCGGAAGATGCAGGCTGTAAAGAGAGATAAAAGTACCACCGTCAGTCAGTTCACACGATCACTCACCATTAGCGAGACTACAAAACGCCGTACCTGACTTGTTGGGATCTCCAGCAAGTCGACAGCAGGATCCTCTTTATCGGCAGCACGGCGCGAACGCGACGTCGATTTCTTCGCTGCCCGCCGTCGCGACGAAAACGTTTCAGAACGATCCCCACCGCCCTCGTTTGATCGACCGCCTCCACTGGCGCCACTATCTCGGCGCTCGACGGTCGAGCTGCTCTGCGTGCGTCGCGACCCCAAGTAAAACGGATCGTCCGAGTATGGTTCCGGTTTACTGGCTACAGCTGCATCCTCGGGCTTTTTCGGTGGTACAAACTCTTCCGAAAGCATCTTGTTGACAGCCGCCATCCCCGAGGTCTGCTCTCGCTTGGCTTCGGCAGCTCGGATCACCTCCGAGTACCCTGCCGCCGCGGCGGTGGACACGGTCTTGACCGAGTTCTCGGCCGAGAATAGTTTGTCGCGCTCTGAAATAACGACCTTGAGCATGTCTTGGATCTTCTCACAGACCATATCAAATTGGCCATTGTTCAGAGCGGTCTCCCAAAGCAATGGTGCGACGGCGGGGATGACCAATTTGGCCATGAACTCCGGTCCCAAGTGCTTCCCGAGGTTGTCATAGCACCCGAGAATACACATGAGCACAGCGGGCGATTTGTCGGCTTGAATAGTCTGCGCGAGCGTCGGCAAAACACTCTCGATGAGCAAATCCTTGTCAAACACGTGGAACGACTTGGCGAGCCAGAGCAAGGCGTTCACGCGCACCGACATTTGCGGCGGCGCCAGAATCAGTTTGTTGACGCGCGGCAAAATCACTTGCTTGAGAATCCGGTACTCAAAGAGACTCGCTTGGTCCACGATTTTGTTGAGCACGGTATCCAAAATCTCAGGCACTGTGCTGTCGAGCGCCCGGCACAACATAGGGACAATGTGGTCGCGAATATACCCATCTTCGGCCTTGGGCACCACGACTTCCAATTCCGAGACGAACATGAGCATGCATTGGACCGGCTCGGTGATCGCCAGCAGCGAAATCATCATGGGGGCAATGTGGCTGGCAAACGTAATCTTGTCGACCTTGGCGACAATTTTGAGCAGTGGCGTAATCACAAACGGCGCGACGGCCTTGTTGATGACGGCCGACTGGAGGCCTGGGATGACCATGTCGCGCAAGACCCGCGGCGAAAACCCATTAATTTCTTCCGACAGCGAGTTCAGAAACTTGGCTTGCGCTGCCGGGTCTTGTTCGACAAGACTCTGGAGCGTACGCAAGGTCTTGATCGGGCCCGAGTCGAAAAACTGCGACGACAGAAACACGCGTGCTTCGGGCCGCTGGGTCGGTTGGCTCGAAAGCAGCGAGCGAATCGTGTTTTGCAACGACACGGGGACCGACGATGGGAACGTAATCGGGTGCATTGAGCTGACTTTGTAGCTGTGTGTCATTTTGTTGCCGTCGCATCCGTCCAACACGGGATTACGCCCACCGTCGGCACGCGGCGGCACAAATAACTCGAAAATCAACAACCCGAGCGAAAACATATCGGCGCTGCTGGTAAACTGGCGCGGTTCTGTCACGAGCTCTGGTGCGCAGTATTCGAGCGGCGGTTCCCACGAGCCTTCCCATCGTCCCGTCGCGGGGTTCTTACTGCCGGTTGAGGCATCAAACGAGTAGTATTCGCTGCGCGATGGTTGCCCCGGCTCGACCACGCGACAAAAGCCCATGCCACCAAGTTTCCATTCGCCTTTCGGCGTGATGAAAATACTCATGGGGTTGATATTCAGATGCACGCGGCGACCTTCGCGGTGCAAAAAGCTCAGCGCTTCGCCGACGTGCATGAGCCCACACGCGAGTTCAAATTCAGTGAGGCCAATGTCGAGGACATCGGGCGTAATGTTGACGACGTTGGTAAAGTTCTTGCAGGCGTTCGCGAGCGAACAGGTCACACGCTCGGTCACAAAGCTGAGCGACCGACGCGACTCTTCAAACACTTCTTCGACCTTGAGCACGTGTGGATGGCGCAGCAGGCGCAACGTTTTCATTTCGTGCCGCAAAACATCGAGGTACCGGTCTTGCTCGTCTTTCTTTTTAAGCTTTTTCAGATCTTCTTTGTCGAATACAAAGATACTGACTTCCAATCCCGTCTTGCGCGACACGGCCGGAAAGATCTTCCAGGCGAGCTCGTGGCCTCCCGAAGCCGTGCAGTCTTTGGGGGTCTCGTAATGCTTGGTAAACTCCTCGCCCAAGAGACCCTGGACGCCCTGGACAGCGCCGGAGACTGCCTTCTCCACGGCGCTAGAAAAGCGGTTGAACATGGACATGTAGGCAATCTGCCACGGGTGGTGTAGTAGCGAGGAAGCGAGAGAGAGGGAACCAACGAAGGCTTGCTTTACCGTGACGCGATGGAGGCAGCTTCCAGTGGGTCCCTCTTTCAGCTTTCCGATGAAGGGACGGCGCTCTATTAAGGGGAAGTGGAGCCGACGCACAGCTAAAACCTCACAATTCATCTGGGAAAAACCCCATGGCAACCGGAGTGATGGTCGCTCGTTTCTGCCAACGTTCCGAGTGACCGTTGAAGACCACCACTCCGGCATTGGAGAAATTGGAGAAATGCATGTGGATCTTTGGAGAGTGGATGCCAGCGTGGACAGCAAACGAGAATCTTCTCTATTGCAAGCACGGCGACATCCACCCAGAATTGATTACGGCCGTCCACCACGGATTCATCATGCTGCGAACGCTTGCGTACGTGCACCGCCAGTCAGGACCTCGCCACCGAGTAGCGAGTCCATTCTTGGAATTCCAGATCCGCGCCATGACGACACCTATGACCACGTCGGAGTCGCGCCCACCGGTGCCCGATTTCACGTTTGAGACGGCATCTCTGAAAGTGCGTGCAGCGGAAGACGCGTGGAACTCGCGCGACCCCAAGCGCGTCGCGCAGGCCTACACAGTGGACAGCGCGTGGCGCAACCGATCCGAGTTTGTCAACGGCCGCGCCGAGATCGAGGCATTCCTCACACGCAAGTGGCAGCATGAAAAAGAGTACCGTCTCATCAAAGAACTTTTTGCCTTTAACGGCAATCGCATCGCCGTGCGGTTCGCGTACGAATGGAGTGACGGCACGCAATGGTTCCGCGCTTACGGCAATGAGAATTGGGTCTTTGACGATCTCGGCTACATGGCGAAGCGCTACGCGTGCATCAACGACATCCCGATTGAAGAAAGCGACCGCAAGTTTCATTGGCCGCAAGGACGTCGCCCCATTGACCACCCAAGTCTCAGTGAACTCGGACTCTGATCTTCCTCCAGCTAGCCAAGTCGGATGGTCCGACTTTTCCCCGAGCTGTCGAACAGGACAAAACTGTTTTTTACATTTTGCCCAGTGTTATTTTTGGAATCGAAGCTTCTTGATCGAGAAAAATTATGCGTTGCCGTTGTTTGATTGGCTGAAAATCGTTTTGCTGTGGCTTGATGGTGATGCGATTGTGTCCCCGCCATGTCGCAGGCCGTTCTCAGCCAGTAGAGTTGGGTTTCTGGGTTGATGAGTGACTACTGTGTTCCAGATGTGGGTGTAATACTAGCTCAAAACACACCTTGAATTGATCCAAGTCGTGCAGGGTCAAGTCACGTGACCGCCACTTGAATTTGCCATCACCAGGTGCAACGCCCGACGACGCAATCGCAGTCGGGACGCGTGGGCGAACTCGCACTCATTCCTCATCCTCCCCGTCCACACACCTCTATTGCGGCGTACCCCCTCCCTTCTCCTCCGTCCCTTCCTCCCTTCGTGCCTCCCCGCGCCTCCTCCTCCTCCGTCTCGACACCATGGCGACTCTCTACCGCGGCTCGCCATCGCGCTTTGCGTTCGCGCAGACCCACTATACGTCGTCCAGTGCCGGCGCTGTGTCGGCGTCCGCCAATGACCACCCGCACCCCCCGCATTTGCAGCAGCTGCGCTACAGTGCGTACGTTGTCGAAGGCCACAACGTGCCGATGCCGCCGCCGCCGCGCGCGAATGGATTGGGGGGATTGAACGGACTGAGCGCGCCGATGCCGCCGCCTGGCGCTTCGCTCGGCCTCTCCAGTGGGAAGCAATTGTACGGCAACAGCAAAGCACCCATGTACGCGCAGGGACTCACAAGCTCGCCGTTGTACATGAATCCACTGCTGCCAAAGGCGTACCCCCCCCAGCCCAACGAAATGCTGTTTGTGTCGCCCGGTGTGCCGACGCCCGTGGAACTTTCGATCTACGAAATGAAGCAACCAACTGGATTGCTCCACGTGACTATCGGTAATCAGACCGTCGAGTTCTTGGACGGCGTCGCGAATATGCCGCAGAAGCGGTAATCAGTTCAGCCTCATCATTTTCCGTCCGTCTCGTCAGTCGCCCGTTTCCTCGCCTCGCCTCCACTATAAACAAGTTATGCATTCCCCAGTCATCACCTCCACAAAATAGACCGCCGAAGAAGAACCCAAACGACGTCGACCGAGTGCAGAGAACGATTCGAATCGTGCACGTCGAACCCCAAAGAAACAGTCCTCTCGTCTACGCAGTCGTAATTCGACTGCTCTCTCTGCGCCGTCATCCACTCCCTCATTGCCAGTGTCACCTTTCCACCATTTCCGAGGGGGTGGGTACTTTCGTCGTCTCCACTCTCTCGACTCCAAGTCAGCTTCCTTCATCTATCATACCTGGTAGAAAGGGATGGCAATTTTGTGCTTGCCGAGAACGGTCCGTTTCTTTCGCATTTTTTCGCGGCGCCGTCGTTCGTTTTTTCTTTTCTCTTGCATTCGTTTTGGTCACATTACGCAATTGTATCTCTACGCATTCGAATACCACACGCTTCTCACTCGTACATGCCTTGTCTCCCATCTCGATTTTCTATTTGCCTAACGGTCTAATTTTCTTCTAGCTTGGATTGCGGCTCGTCCTTTGCAAGTCGTGCGGCCATCGATGGCCAATCCTGCACGAGCGTACCGATCGGCGCGTCGTCGTCTAAAATGAGAATGCCGTCGCTATGGTGAGCCAAGCCCAGCTCGGCCTCGGAGCAGATCATGCCTTGCGAGAGCTCGCCCCGCAACTTAGACTTTTTGATCTTGAGTTGCTTGCTGTTAACAGCACACAATCGGTTAATACACGCATCGACACGAATTAATCTCATCAATCCTCTGTACGTACACATCGCCTGTGGAGGGTTCTTTGATCGCGAGCTTTGTGCCAATTTTCGCGACCGGCACACGCGCACCTTGGCGAGCATTTGGTGCGCCACAGATGATCTGCAGCAAATCCTCGGGGTCGCCAATGTTCACTTTGCACACATTTAGCCGTTCTGCTTCTGGATGGCGATGTAGGTCGACGATCTCGCCAATGATAATCGTGTTCCACGTCGTCACGGGTGGTGCAGGCGGGGTTTGCGCCGGCTTGGCGGTCTTCTTCAGCTTCTTTTCAACGGCACCATCGGCATTCTCCGTGACGGCAGCACTGGCATTACAAAACAAACGAGGGTAGACAGCGGCAGCCAGCGCGTTGCGTGTAGATGCCGCGGACAGCGCGCAGTGACGGCGCGAAAACAACCGCAGTGGTGTCGACAGTAGCATGGTCGTCACCACCGTACGTTTTCGTGATGGAAATTGACACGGACGTATTTACCCTAATTATAAGCCGTCCACTATTCCAGTTAGATCTACGATCACTTGACATGGACGCAGTAAACGGGTGAGCTTCAAAACGGAGCATGCACTAAACGGGAGTAGTGTAGTATTTCAGCACTTCTCGATCTGTTCGAACAAGTGACCAAATGCGGTTGTTACAGAGTAATATTGGACTAGCTAAGTTAAGTCCTCATGAACAGCCTTCTCTCGCACATACGGTGATTTTCTCAAGTCATCTCTGTCTCGCAGTTCTCGAGAGGAAGAGAATCGAGAAATTGCACTTTGCTAGCCGGGCATGGCCAACTGACATTGGTGGCAGTTTGACTCTGAAGAAAGAGGCCGCTTCTCCGCTATTCATACTGTCGAGCTCAAATCCCGCTGTAAGTCGGGTCACTATTTGGACGGACTTTTTGATATTTTTTGTGGTCCGTTTAGACGTGTTCTAATCCGGCGCGTCCCTATTTGAGTAGATTTGTGTTTTTAATTTGGGTAAATGCGTCAATAAAACTCTGCGACTTGTGACGAGAAGCTAAATGGGTAACGAAAATGCTTCATAAACTTAATGCATGGAGATAGCAACAGCAACAGTAACAGCAACCCCAGCAAGCCTTCACTTTATTTCTTTCCTTTGTGTGAGAAGTCCTCGCACTATGGGGGCTTGCCTTCGCCCTCTTCTCTTGTCATGGACGGCCTCACTGGCGTGAGAATGTACGACCCGAAATGGTCTTCTTGTTGGTCTTGGCCGAGGGATCCTTCTCAGGACGCGAACGGTTCAGAACTTGCAAAAGCAAGTCCACGCGCTTGCGCATGCGAATGTGGAGGTGGGTCTTGGACGCCGTGATGTGGTAGTGCAAGTAATTGCGCAGTCCTTGAACCAGTGTCGCTGCTTTCGCGCGTTTCTCGTCCGTGTCAACGTGGCTCGGGAACAATGCGAGACTGAGGTAGCCCACCAGATCCGACGAGTTTTTGAGACCGGGGGCCCCACGCAATTCGAGCGGCGGGTCTTTGCCAAATGCTACGGGCGGGGCATTGTTGACCGTACGGCGCGCGTCGACAAACTCTTGGAGAAACACACGCGCAATCGCTTGGTCGGTCTTGTCGGCAAAACACACCGAGTACACAATCACAATGCGGTCAGCCTGTGGCAAGACGTAGATGGTCTCGTTGCGGCGGAACGGAATTTGGACGGCGCCGAGCGAACTCGCGGTGCCAGTCTTGAGCGCCTGGAAACACCTGAACAGTAGCACGAACACAGCGGGTCAGAGGATGGGTATTTGGTATGCAGTCAACCTCGAAAACGCGAACGTACTGTTCAAAGGGTGCGGCGATGATGTTTCGCTTGAGTAGTGCGACGCGGCTGATAAATGACGCTTGAGAATGGATGCGATTAGCTTCCAGTCCACAATCGTACGACATGGATTTGATTCGACATAAGCTTACCAGCATTGGTAGGGGTGATCAGATCGACGTCGACCTGGAGCGTAAGGTCAAAGCCAGCCTTCGCGCCGAGTATTTGGAATTCCGGGTACACAGCACCGAGCATGGCCAGCGCGCCAAGACTATAGACACATCTCTCGATCAGTGACAAGTTCAACACGTATGTTTAGCGTCTTAACGCACCCGGCAACTTGCTTGTACGGCGCATAGGCAAGCGAGACCGTGAGTTTGTTATCGGCGATCGCAATGTCGTACTGGACGTCGTCGAAATCACACAGGCGAATCTCAAGCGGCTCCACCGGACGAGGAGCGCTGTCCCATCCATAACATAACAGGAATGTGAGCTCCTCGCAATATCCCATCGCCTAGTGGCACAAACGAGACGAATCGGCGAACGCACCTGGCGCCGAGACGTCCCTCGAGGACGTCCTTGATAATCTTGTTTTCGGATTCCAGGAAGAGCATGGTCACGCAACAGGGAAAGCTTTTCGCTTTCTGTTGTTCTCCGTTTTTGCTTTTACTTTCTGGGGCATCATGATCATCAGCGCCTGTGTTGGAGACAATCTGAATTACCGGTACAATATCGGTAATCCCAAATTGAAGTCCAGTTGTCACAATCCAATGAAACCGGTTCCAGTACCGGTTTTCCTCCCATTATCCTTCAGGAGGCGGCGCAGGCCTCCGAGGCGCGCAACGGCAAAACGCGCCACGAGGCGAGAGGGACGAACATGGAGTTTGGTGTCTACGGCCGCGTGCTGTTCTGTGGACAGCTGGACAAACGCCGCGATGGTGCTGTGCGTGGTGGGTGGGCCTCGCGGCTCTTCATGCTCACGCCCGAAGCGCTCCACTATTTCCGCAAAGTCGTGGACCAGGAGCTCCTGGGCGAAGAGCGCGGCTCTGTACGATGCGGTCCTCTCTCTCTCTCTCTCTAGGCTCCAATGGAAAACTCACAGGCGCTCTGGGTATGCAACCTAGATTCCGCTATCGGCCATCAAGTCGGTGCGCGCTATGCCCGAGGATGACGTGCCCGTGTCCGCGGTGGAGCCGGGCGCCGAGCACTACTACCTCGTGATCACTACGGTACGACCTCTGATTCCTTTCTATCTGCGAGTGAGTTCAACTAACTGTGTGATGTCTTAGGAAACGCGGTCCTTTATCATGCGCGTGCCGGTGGCCGAGGCTTCGACGTGCGAGAGCTGGTCGATCGCACTGGAGGAACAGCGCAAGGCACTGCGATCCGAGAAAAGTGACCAAAGTGAGTCGGGTTTGTACGTGCCAGAGGCGCTTCCGAGCCCTTCTTTGCTCGCGAAACACCATGAGATGTATACGCAATTCGTACGTGTGCTTACGCCGTATCATCTATTTTGCAGAATATGAAAGCGTCCTCTTTATCCATCCACAGGAAACCACGCCACCGCGCGTTGCCATGGTCTCGGTCGTGAGCGTCGGCGAGCGCGACCTCAAAGCCCAAGAATTCGTTGTTAAGCGCCGCGTCGACTGGGGCGAAGCAGTGAATTTGGGGGTCGTTGCGCAAGGCGGTGCCTGTGTGATTCTCATGCAGGACGGCGGCATCGGTCGCATTGGGACGCAAGCCCTCATGGGCAGCTGGGATGCTGGCCTGCCGTGCTGGATCGAAGTCGTCAACACCGAGCACCCGACCGAGATTGAAGGTGCGGTTTATTGCAGTAAGGGAGATGGCGATCAACTCATTTTTTCTAATACCTCTCGTAGTGTCAGTGTCGTGCAAAGTGCTATCGCAGTCGCCGACGCAGCTAGCACCCAAAAAGGAAGTCGCATCCGAAGCGCTCCCGAAATGGGTCGAATGGGTCGACGAAGGCTCGAGCATTGGCTTTCTGCTCATGTGTCTCTTTGTACATTTGTTGTACGGTGTCGACGGCTTCCACTGGACGCACAAGTGCTGCCTCACAGTTGGAGCAGCACTCGCGATCACGACAATCCTCAACGGCTCGTCTAAGACCCCGCCCATGGCGCCCTTGACGCCCAAGGCGTCGCCGACCTCGCAGCTGCCAAAGCTCAGGTTTAGTCTCAAGGTGCACCGGTGCCGGATAAAGATGGAAGGCACCGAGTACGTGCATCCCAAGTAAGACGTCTCAATTCGGATGGCTGTCTGATAGATATCTACCCTCAAGAACATAGACAAAGGAGCATCGGTAGCCAATAAATTAATCTCGGTCTATTAGAATGACGTGGGCAAAAGCAGCTTTTTTCTGGCAGTTTGGTGGATGGTGTAAGGTGTAAGGAGCTTCTCCAACTCACTTGTTTTTGCTGGCCCCCAAAGCCCGTTCGAGAATCCCCACGATGAAAATGCGATCGGCATCGGCATAGCTCAGTTCCACTAGCCGCGCTTCGAAATCGCCCAATGCCAATGCCCCACATGAGAGACTGCTCAAGCCCAGCATGACATCCGTTAGGATGGCGGGGTTCTGGATCTTGAGGAGCTCACTGTGATCAATCACTGCCATCGATGGAAACGATAGACTCCAGAGCTGCCGAAACTTGAGGGCGACCGTCTGCATCGTCGCGTCTCTGCTGGCGGCCACGGAGGCGGACGACACGTGCTCAGGCAGTAGCTCCGACGATTTCTCCAAGTGGAACGAATTGCTGCGCCGCATTTCGGTGCGCTGGGCCCGCTCCAGGAATGCGTCCATATTGCCTTCCGACGAAAACCGATTGCGTTGCAGTAAGGCATTGCGTGCTTGCTCAGCTTCATAGTCTTTGAGCAATTGATACCGGCGACCATAGCCATTGACCGCGGCTGTTGGATTGGACGTGGGTTGCTTGCGGTTGCCGCCACGAGGGTCTTTGACATTGCCGGCTTTGCCGATCGAAATGAGCACAATGGCTTCGTCCGGCAACGACGCCAAGTCCCGAATGGGCTCGCCACTCTCGCCCGAGATATCCAAAATCTGATTGCGTTGGACTTCAAACCGGATCTTGATCACATCCAAAATGGTCGGCGAGTCGGTGCCTTCGAAATACGAAATGCATACGGGCTTGCCAAAGGTCGACAAGCTGTTGACATTGAGGTGCTTGCACCGTGCGCTCCGGAGTTGGAGACCCTTGCGGGGTTTCGGGAGATTGATTTTCCAGAGGCGACTCACGCAACAGTCGCAGACTCGGCGACCGCGTCGGGCTTCGTCGTACGGCGACGATTCTTTTTCACGTTCCGACAACGCGAGCCGCGTGGTCGTGCACTTGCTGCAAAACTCTTTGCGGCAATAGCTGCAGCGGTGCTTCCACTCGAGGAGACTAAAGAATTTGCGGCAATTCGCACAATTCTCAGACTTCTCGTCGTGCATTTGAAGGGGGATTGGACGATCAGGGATCTGGTGCTGGAGAAGCGTATCCACTTCTTCCGACGTCAGGCTATTGCCGCGGTAGAGTCGAAATTCTTCGTGCATGAGGGCCGTGATGAACCCTTGGTTCGGGTACACGACCCCACGACACGACATGGCATAGTTGACCGCGGTTACGAGCGACCAGTGGTGGGCCCGCATGAGATAGAGAATCACGAGCGTCGCCGACCGCGAAATGCCTTGGGTACAGTGCACCAATACACGTCCGTGCTGCATGCGCTTGGCCGACTCGATGAACGCAAACACCGCGTCGAAATAGGCCGAAATGTCAGCCTCTGGTCGGTCCTTGATCTTGACTTCAAAGTACTGGACGCCTTGGGTCTGGAACACATTCTCCAAGTCGAGACTGGCGTTCACGACGTGGGTAATGCCCAAGTGGCGGATAACTTGCTTGCTCTGGGCGTGCCACATGTTCCCCAGAAACAAGAAGCCGTCGAGGATTTCGTTTGGGTAGTTGAGGTTGTGCGTGCCGCTCTGGGTGCGCGAGACGCCCGAGCCCAAGACGACCATATCGTCGAGCATGGCACCGGTTGTGAAGAACGGATAGCGGTATTTAAAGGTCAAAAACCCGTCGCACAGCACTTTGACACTGGTCACCAAACCATCGTCAACCAAGAGCTGTTCGAGCTGTTCGAGCCACGAGAGCACGCGGTCGTTCTTGGGCGAGCCGCCGGCGAGTTTAATGGCGTCGCCAAACAATACGACATCACGAAGCTTGCGTTTCTTGCTGGAAAAGAGGTACTTTTGCTCGTCGAGCATGCCGTCTTCGACGTCGCGCAAGGCGCGGCACTGCGGCATGGGTGGAATCGAAATGGCCGACGGAATCGTGTCTTCTTCAAAAGCCTCGCGCGTGCGTGTATCGATGAAAATGGTGCCGCGCGCCGCCTGGGCTTGGTTGTAGAGCCACCGACAGTGCACGCGGCCGGTGCGCACGTGACGCTTGGGCACGACGACGCTGGGGGCGGCCGTGGACGATGCGGTGTCGCCGACCGACATATTCGTATTCGTTGGTCGTTTGTGGGTGGTGGGTTTGTTGGATTCACTCGAGTGCGTGGGGCTTTCGCCGCTGCTACACATTGCCGCGGGCGGACAACTGCCAACGGTCGTGTGACTGTTACTGATGTCGGTCGGCAGGTGGTGTTGGCGTTGGTGGTGTTGGCGTTGGTGCTGTTGGCGTTGGTATTGGCGTTGGCCCCAGGTGCGCTGCGCGTCCTCTTCGGTCCGGTCGACGCAGACCGGCGGCGGATCGCTTCTCAGCTGCATACGGGGGCGTCGTCCGTCCGGCTCTCCGACGAAATCCCAACCGTGAACAAGAACTTAATTTCCTCCGTCTCTCTCGCTCTCTCTCTCACTCTCTATCGAGCGGCAGATGGGGAAAAGAGGTGGTTCGGGGAATGGGCGCTGTTCGCCAGAATGGGATAATGGAGAGACACGCCCAACTGGACGGGGCAGCAAGGAAGGAAAGCGGATTGGCTGAAATGAAACGCCCACGTCCCACTCAACAAAGTGGCTCTTGAAGCTTTCACAACGTTAGACGGGTATGAACCTATGAAAACACATATGACCGCAACAGTGAACAGGAGTTAATGCCGTGGACGGTAGGTGGAAAACCTGTGAACCTGGATAAGATGGCCAGAGTAAATGACTCAGTGACATCGGATTTGGTAAAACTAGCCATCAAGCCGGTGCAGCGCAGCAAAAGATCCGGAGCCATCTCGCCGACCCATGACTTTCTAATTTTTCGGACCAAGCTCAATGGCAAATAGAGAAACTGTATGGCCGCAAGGTGCCGTCCAATCTCATTCTCCCAGATCAACATAATAGCGATTTCGCTTGCCACAAACAGTCATGCTTTTTTTTAATTCAACCAGTACTGACGGGGATGAGTCGAGCTAACCTCATTGAATCTTCAGTGAAGATCGGCGACGCGCGGCTGCGCGGCTCCGTCGATTGTTTCTCCACCCACACTCCTCAGACTCAACATGAAGTGCATCGTGGTCCTGAACTTTATAATGTGACCGTTGGCGTGCGCATGCAAATGTACGGTACGGAACAGTGTGCTGTAAACTCCAATTAGTTTCTCCGTGGTGGACGATCGTTACGCCTATTGTGTCGGGATGAGCAAGCGACACATGGCGATCGTCGGTTGAGTCAGATCGCTCGTTTTGCTCACGTTGAAGTGAAGTGAGATGCGCGTGACGGACGCTGACGACGACCCAATCGTTGGCTTTGGTGGGTGTGGTAGAATAAATATCACTTGGCGATGTGATGACGGCAACTGCGACAGGATCGGCAGCCACTCTACGAAAGAGAGAGAGAGAAAGAAGATGGGCTTGCGCAAGTGCGATCCACACCAACGCCAACGTCAACGCCAACGCCCAACGTTGGGCGTGTGCTGAACCCACACAAGATTTTGTGGCCCTTGGACGTCGTGGGGTTGAGATAATATCTCGAGATTGTGGTGATAAAATGGCATCAACTTTGGTGTCAATACACCAAAGTTGAAAGACATAATATTTCAACACTGGCGACTCTGTTGTCCTCACGCCTTTTCGGTTGTATGGGCCACAACCTTACATTAGTCGACATGTGTCTCTTTCCGAAGAGGTGCTTCTCTTTCCTTCTATAACGGTCTCTTCCTCGCTGTAGACGATCGTTGCGCCTCGGTCGTCAATACAGCCCTGCAGCAGCGCGTCGATCTCGCTCTCCCGGAGCGAATTGCGGTTGCGGAAGAGGCGGCGCTCGTCGGCCAGCAGCGCGCGAAAAAACCCGCTGTTGGGGATGATCACCGGGCGGCTCTTGTGGATGTGGTTGAACGCCTGGACGAGCGACCAGCCATTCGACCGCATGAGGTACATGATCACGAGCGTCGCGGACCGAGAAATGCCCTGTGTGCAGTGCACGAGGACGCGAAAGTGCTTGCTCGGCGGTTGGATGGCGTGCACGCCGGCGATGAAGGCAAACGTCGAGTGGAAATGGCTCACAATGTCGGCGTCGCTGTGATCGGGGATCTTGACTTCATGGTACTGTACGCCGCGGCCTTCAAACACGTTTCCGAGATCCAGCGTTGCGTTGACAATGTGCGTAATGCCCAAGTCGTGCACGATCTGCTCCGACTTGGCGTGCCACATATTGCCCAAGTAGAGAAAGCTGTCGATGATTTCGTTTGGATACGTAATACGCCGGATCGGTGCCGAACCTACTTCGGGCGTTGCGTGTGCCGATGTATAGAACGGATACTTATGGTGGAAGGCTGTGAAGCCATCCTTCATGATTGCGACACCGGCGACCTGGCCTTCGTCGACAAGCAGCAGCAGGAGCCGCTGTTGCCAACGGCGGCTCTCGTCGGTCGTGTCTCCTACAATCACAACTTCACGTAGTATGCGTCTAGTCGGTGAGAAATTCTCACGGTGGGGTGATTGCAGCAGTGTATCGACTGCTTCCATCGTGAAGACGGCGTCCATGGGTGGGATGTGGACGGACCCGAGGACGGTGTTTTGCATCGCAGCATCTGTTGGACGAACGTCAGCGACCACCACGCCAACAAACAAGTTATTAAACAGCCAGCGCCGGTCTACCACACGTGTGCTCACTCGGCGCGCCGTTTCGACGGCGACGCCTTCATCTTCATGATCACTGCGCAGCATAGCGAATGTCCCGACAAGTTCAAGGTTCGGTTGAGCTTCTCGAGCCACGCCATCTGGCGATATTTGAACGTTCTGATTGGCTAGAATGGTATTATGGGTTCACTGGGTAAATTGGTTTAGGCTAGCCTAGCATGAAACCAGATGAATAAAACGTCAAATGTGTTTTAATCCAACCAGAGTGATGGTCGTGTCGGTGGCCAAACCCCGCCCTTGTGCTTCGTGGGTTTTACGGGTGAGGCAACCAAACGTGTGAAGGGAAACCTTGGTGACCACGAAGTCGGGATTGACCAGAGGGCATTACGCGGCGACGATTACGACGTGCGACGTGCTTTTTTCCGTAGAACAAGTCCGATATTCGCATCGCGCACCTTCGTAGCTATCGATCGGTGGTCTTCGCGGTCTGGAAACACATCTTCCGGCATCGAAATCTGCAAATTTACCCCATCAAAGAAAACGGACACGTAGTATTTGCTGTGATCGACGCGCGCGTTGTGAATATAGCGTGATTGTACGGCTCATCGGAAGCACTCTTGTCCATAGCCATGAGTGCGCTCGATATGGGAAGCAACGGTCAACACATCGGTGGCGACAGCGGCCCCGGCATCAAGTGCTGTGTGTGTCTTGACGAAGTCGACTACCGCGGGACCGCACTTATCCAATGTGGACGCTGCAAGATCGAAGTGCACGTCAAGTGCTACGGCGTGAGCGTACCAACAACCGAATCAACGTGGCTGTGCGAGCCGTGCGCGTACATGGAAGCGCCAGCAGCACTAAGCGAATCGGCACCGAAAATGCAGCCAAATTGCATTGTCTGTCCGACCGCAGGCGGCGCACTGCGACGCACAAGCCAAGCGGGCGTGTGGTGTCACGTATTGTGTATGAACTGGATCCCCGAACTCTCGCATAGTCTTGCAGGGGAGATGAACGAAGTGCTCGATATTCGAGTGCTCGACCGCAGCCGCCAGTCGCTTAAGTGCCACATCTGCGGCCTCAAAGGCGGCTGTATCCAGTGCATCAGTGGTCGCTGTGCCAAACCGTTCCATGTGATTTGTGCCATGCGAGTACCTTCGGATACGGTGTTTACGGGCTACAACAATGAGAATCAGCAAGTGTACCACTGCAAGACCCATCTCAGCGACATTGCAACGTTCAAGTACGAGATGATCGACACGTCGTGGAAGACGTCGCCGCTGATGATCAAATTTCTCGAGTCAACACCGCAAGTGAAGAATCGATGTCGTGTCTGCAGTGCGAAAGTCCCGCCACATCATTTCGGCCGCCATGAAATCCTTTGCCTCGTCGGGTGGCTCGCTAAAGAAGAAGCAAGGATACGAAAGAAGAAGAGGGAGGAGCTCGGGCTTGCCCCCGCTGTGATCGATTATGGACAAGAACCCGCGGAGAAAGCATCGGGTCGCAGCGACAATAACACAACCGGAAAGAATCGCAAGAATGCGCCAACTATGCGACCGTGTCCACAGTGTGGGGAGCACGTTCGTGAAACGCTCATGATGGGCCACATGAAAAATCACTGCAAGATGACCCGGCATTCGGCCAAGCGTGCAAAGAACCCTGCTGCAACAAATCGTCAGCACAGCTCCAACGGACCCGCCACAGTCGATCTCACTTCGGATGAGCCAGCAGCGCCAGCCATGGATTTATCGGATGTGCTTTTTGCGACATGGCCCGGTCAAGCCGCGGGTAGTCTGTTGGACTCGACTAGTTTTTGGCGGATACTGAACAACAACTTTTTTAGCACCAAGATTTTGTTGAGAAAGCGGATGGAGCCGCTTTGCAAGAACCTGTGCGGCGCGCGACTTGAAGACATGGGAGATTTCAGCAAGAAAACGTCGGCACACGACTCGATCATGTGCTCTGAGACCGTGCTCTTTGGTCGCGAAGACGATGCGGCCGAAACGCTTTCGTTGACCAGTATCATTCATCGCTGCGACTTTATGATGCGAGGAAGCAGGATGCGCTGTGTCGATGATCTCTTTGCCAAACCAATGGCCCGACTGCGTCATTCTGGTAACCACACCAGCGACCCCAAGGCATCGAATGGGTTGGAGCACGAGCAAGTGAAGGAAGAAGAGGACGCACGCACTGTACTCGTGCAGTTCACGAACACTGAAGGTGACTTTGTGAGCTGCAAGTACGGTTTTCGAGTAAACGACTCTGGCGTCAGTAATGGTACTGAGGAAGTCTGGAGTCGGTACCACCCCGACGGAGTGTCGACAATTGTTGGGGCGGAGCTTGAGAGTGCAAAGGCAAAGCTTGCGGCGGACGGTAAGCTTTGGATTTCGTTACAGGAGATGCAAGCACTGAGTTCTTCGACGGATGGAGTGGAGCGAGACGAGCTGACGCCGGAAGTGAGTCTATTGGTGGAGCGCCTTAGAGAGCAAATGCGGCAAAATCGGTTTCGCGTCCGTTCCCTTTGCCGTCGGACGCAAGCCCAGGACTATCACGAAGAAGCTGTGACGAGAGAGCGCGTCGTGGTCGAGAATTACTTCAAGGAATACGCACTCTGGAAGGCGCTGTGCAAGAGCCTACTGGTGGGCTACCGCGAGTTTTGGAAACCGACTCCCGTTGATGAAGCCGGAACGATCGAAGACAAAGATACAAAGGGTGACATTGAAGAGGATGAAGAACCCGTGGACGACGGCACCTGTGTTGTGTGCTTCGACGGACTCTCGCCCGAGTCCAATCCGATTATTTTCTGCGATCGGTGTGATCTTGCTGTCCACCAGCGTTGCTACGGCATCCCGCATGTCCCAAGTAACGAGTTTTATTGTGACCGGTGCCGGCTTGGGCATGACGGTCGTGATCCAGCAACCGAAGTCTACTGTCAGCTGTGTCCACTGCGTGATGGTGCCTTTAAGAAAACCGTGGATGGCAAATGGGTGCATGTCGTCTGTGCTTTGTGGTGCCCAGGGGTGTGGATTGGGAACCTGCAAACGTTGTCCGACATCAAATTGGTGGACTCGGCTCACCGAACACGCTTTGTCGATACGATTCACGAAGTTGAAGCGCTCATCGGTCCACCATCCCAGGATGCTCCAGTGGCGAAGCGGCTTGTCCGGAAGAAGTCCATCGATCATGGATCCTTATGTCGATATTGCCGTGTCGCATGCGGTCGGACCATCAAGTGCTGCCATTCAGAATGCAATGAGTCGTTTCATCCGCTGTGCGCATGGTTTGAAGGCAACCCGATGACGGTAAAGCTCGATCCGACAAGCGGATATGTCTACAGTGGCGGTGGAAGTGGATTACTATTCACGATGTTTTGCGGCGACCACCTGCCAGACAATTACACCCCTGAGCTTCGCGTGGTTCAAGGAAAGAATCGACGACGATTCCGAATCGATTCATTCTTTTTGTCACAAAGTAAACTGCAACCCGTTCCTGTCCGGTCGATCGGCGGCACAGCGGCACGAACGGCTCACGTCAAAGATAGTGGAGCCGATCTCGCGAGTGTAGAGAAGTGGACAGATCGCGAGTTGTGTGCCGCGTGTTTTGACTACCCTGCGCCTGTGTCGCAAGACATTCAGGACTACAATCAACTGAACAAGCGCCAGCTGATGATGCGGTGTCAGTACTGCAATGTCTTCATCCACGCAGCGTGCTGCCTGAGCGAGATTGACGAAGTGGCCGACCTCTTCAGAAGCAACTGGATCTGCGAACACTGCACGTTAGTGGGTCAAGCCAAGAAGGCTTCCGCCGCGGGCTGCGTTGTATGCGACGGTGCCGGCGACTACATGATGCCGTGTATCGGAACTGGAGCGACAAAAAATCCAACAGCAAACAGCGTGGCAAGTTATAAGACAACCGCAATCGCGTCAATGAAGCCATCGGCTCACGTGCAGAACGGCGTGGTGGCTTCTCAAGCAAGTGAATTGGTCTCGAATGGATCGGGGTCCGAGGGCTGGATACATGTGCTTTGTGCGAAGATGACAAAGACGAAAATTTTCAAACGGCACCACATGTTGTGTGCAACTCAATCTCAGCTATCAACCGAGTCTCATGCACGGTGCGATATCTGTCAGGCCCGAGGGGTACGTTGTTCTTGGTTTGCTATTCGCATGGTCGTGCAATGACTTATTGACATTTGAAATGTAGCGCAATCTTGCTAGCTGTGGCACCTGCTCCAAGAAAGTTCACCCAACATGCGCCGCGCGGAAGAAATTTTACGTGAGTCGATTGGCCAAGTCTGACTGGAAGTTTTACTGTCCGACACATCCGCCTGTCGATGTCGTGTACGATGAGAAACGGCAAGCGTGGTTTACGGGTGAAGTTCTTGCCCATTTGCAAGAGCTCCGACATATTTTGGAGCGAGGGCGTATGATTGTCGAGATGGCGCGTCAACGCGATCGACAAAAGAAACGACTGCTGAATTTCTGCTCCGTCAAGAAAATGGAGCTCTCGATGGAAATGATTCTCAAGAAACGCCCCACACCAGTAATGAAAGACATTTTCGAGCAGTACACTGGGGAAACCATGGAAGACGTTGCAAAACGGCAAACGGCGGCACCTTCTCGAGGTGCCAAAAAGAGCAAAAGTCGAGCTCGAGGTCACGAAGGCGACGAGGACGAAGAGATGGACGTACGACGATCCAGTCGCCGCTCTTCAAAAGCCGAGGACGGACCTGAAGAGACGCCACTTAAACGACGTCGAGTGGGAGACGACGTTGAGGTTACACCGAGCAGAAGAAGTTCCCGTCGTGGTGCTGAAGGCGGTGTCGACGATGACGATACATTGGCGAGTCACAGCAACGCCCGCGGGGCACGCGCTTCGTCTCGCCCGCGTCACGCAGTGACAAATGAAGCACGTCATCCAACGAGCATTCTGCCTAGCCGTCGGCGGAATAGAGCACTGGATCTCACCCCGGATTTCGACTACAACACATTGTCGGACAAGCTACTACGTGCTACTCGTGACGCTGATTTCGACGACTTAGTCGCAGACGCGTACCCAGAACTGGTAGCTTCCGACTGACTGCCTAAGAACGCGAATGGGGGAGATTGATGGGTTGACACCGTTGTTTGCATTGTCTAGATATGATGTGGATATCAGGTTCACTGTAGGGAGCCGAGTGCTGAGCTTCGTGCCCAGCTATGAGAATAGAGTGTGGTGATGGATGGGCGAACACCCACGCTGTGTGCGGTCTCGATGGAACTGAACCGAACTCATGCTGCATTTTTAGGGGAGGTATTTATACCGAGACCAAGACCTGCCGTTAATTAGCGGGTGTCGTGATCGATGAAATTCTCGTTGCCACGAACCCATGCCGAAGGAAGACATGCATTGACAGCGTTATGGGCGACAAGATCTCACCGCGATCGTGCGAAACATCGTCAGCGGGTCAAGAGCACGACCATGCCCCAGTGGCAATACCGTTATCCTCCCCACCGTCCACAGCAGGGTCGTCCGCCGAAACCATCTCGACCAACGATGAAGACGCCCGTCAATACAATGAGTGGGAACTGTTCACCGAGTTTGACCATGGCACCCGGCCTTCGTCGGAGCAGGAATCCAGGAGTAGCACGGCCAACACGTACACAAGATCGTCAATATCAAGTCCGCAAAGCCAGCTTGCCGACCCAGATTCGGACCATGGATGCGACAGTCCAAGTGACAGTGAAGACGGCGGCAGTGACGGGGGTGGCCATGGAAACATGCAAGATCCAGAGAGCCTTATCGATTCAAACGAGGAGACGGAGGAGACACAAGTACGGGACGATGTGATCGTCACGAGTGCTCGTCAACAATCTCTTGGCGTGGATGAACCAGCCGAAGACCGTACACCAGGGTGCCCTCTCGTCCCATCAATCATGGAGGCGACTGAACCAGAAGCATCATGTGCCAGTGTACCACCATCGGCTCGTTCGGCTCTATCCTCGTCAAGCTCTGCTCGCCCAGACCTGTCGCCAGCATCATCAAGTCGGATACAAGTCTACGTTCGTATTCGACCGCAAAGCCGCGGAGAGAGCGACGCGGAGGTCGTTGTGCGAACCGATGGAGCGAATGGCTTGCGTGTGACGTCCCTTGCCACGGGCTCCATAACTGAGAGCGTTGTCGACGGAGTCTTTGCGGATCGGTCGACGCAACTAGATATGTTTGCCGCTGTCAACCCAGGAATCAGGGCGGCGTTAGAAGGAATGAACGCGACGATTTTTGCCTATGGACAAACGGGAACGGGGAAGACGTTTACAATGTTTGGAGACGATACCGAACCTCCAGCGAGCGGGGGTCCAACCAGTGACATCTCACACGGTTGGGGTCTGATTCCACGTGCGTTGTGGGAACTGTGCAGCCACACTAGTGCCTCAGACACTGAGTCGCGTGTGCAATTGTCCTGCAGCTTTCTCCAGATCTACAATGACCGCGTGTTCGACCTCTTGACGGATCGCCGACGTCAGAAACCGCTAGTGCTCCGCGAACAACCATCCGTGGACGGCGGCACGAACGTCGTGCTGCAAGGACTTTCGAGTGAGACGGTACAGACTTTTTCAGAGGCGCTGCAGCTCGTTCGAAGGGGCCGCATGAATCGATCGGTGCGAGAGACCGAGTTGAATGCGTGCAGCAGTCGAAGCCATGCGATCGTACAGCTCAATCTCTTGATCGAGACACCTCTTTCAAACGGCGACAAGCGCGTCCGGACATCGCGGTTGAACCTCGTGGATCTTGCTGGGTCCGAGAAATGGAATACCGACATTGACATGGAGGATCACCACGCCGCCGAGCTTAAGAACATTAACGTCAGTCTCTCGGCGCTTGGTAATTGCATCGCAGCGCTCGCCGAAACGGGCCGTCGCCATATTCCCTACCGCGATTCAACACTGACACGGCTACTTCAAGATTCATTTGGCGGCAACGCGCTGGCGTTTCTCATTGCGACCATCAGTCCGTCGCAGAAAGCGAGTGAAGAAACCATCCGCACATTGCAATTCGCCGATCGCGCGCGGTCCGTAATGCAGGTCGTGCGTGTGAACGAGTCTTTCAGTGGGTGTTCGGAATTGCTTGCGGCGAAAGCGCAGATCAAAACGTTGCGACAGCGGCTATCGGTCGAACAGCGTCGACGCCACGAGACTCGTATCAACGAGCAAGACGCACTGGAGCGAGCGTTTGCGGCCAAGCTCCAAGAAAAAGACGACGAACTGAAGCGCGTTCGACGCGACAATGAAGTTTTTACGAAATGGCGAGACGAAGACGTTAAGCGGATACGAGCGTTGGAGTCGCGCATCAAAGAGTTGGAGATTCCCCAGGAGCCAACGGATCATGGACAACACTGGGCACCGACAACCAAGACTTTGCCAACCCCCCAGTCCAACCTTCGCGACCTAGAAGGCAACCAGAGTGTAGAGCACGTAAGAGCATCGATCCCCCAGCATCACGGCCCCGAGAGTGAATCGAAAACACTCACCAAAAAGAAATCGATGCGCACGAAAAAGAATCCGGCCACTGAAAGTGCGATGCCAGAAGCAGGCCACGAACGGAGCCAGAAGTCGCGGGGTCGGTCCTATCGATCACTCATCGACAAGTATTCGTCACACTCGAAAAAGCAGAACGCAGTCGAAACACACCCAAACGGCCAGAGATCGTACGCTGCTGCCACTCCCACGCAAAAGAAAACGCCCGTCGAACAACCACACCATGGTAATGCTCCTACAGACGCTCAGTCTCCCCAGAAACGACTCGTACTCCCTCGGTCGTCAAGTGATACGTTCTTTGCATCAACGTCACAAAGTACATCGCTTGGGGTGTCGATCGAAAGGTCCTATGCATCGTACGCATCCGACAAATCGACTGTGCTGACTGGATTAGCAAACAACGCCAAGAGTTTTTCGGGCATCTCAAACCAAGTAGGATTGGCCTCGCTATGGAAAACTGAGTCGCTGCCACTGCTGACAAAAGTGGATCCTGTTCCCAGTGGTCCATCTCACCACCCAGCGCCGTATCCAAGTGTACCAGCTTATCAAGGAGTGCAAGCGTGGCAGTTGCCTGTAGTGCATTCGAACACACTCTCGACCGAGACACCATCGCTGACCCGAAGCGAAGCCACCAGTCTTGTGTGTGGCAAGCACAGTCTTAAAGGGTGTGTACTCTGTGCCGTGAATGACCCACCGCCAATCCCCACCGTCGCCATCAGTACTACCACAGAGATTAAGGCAACCTCACCACTGATACTAAGCTCCTCGATCACTTCCAGTGCACCATCCGCCACTGTCGAGACTCGATCACCCTGTGAGCGTCATCAGCTGCCAGGGTGTTTCATCTGCATGAAAAGCACAAGCGATACGTCGTGGCGACTGCCAGTCTCCTCCACCCCTAGCCTCGCGTCAGCATTAGCCACCACCACTTCTGGTAGTGCTTTCCCGAGGATGGACGCGACCGCTGGCCATCGATCTATCCAAGACACAAAATGCTCGGCTCACATGCTCGCAAATTGTGTCTTGTGTGCTGGCACCAACCCTCGCATTGTTGCCCCAACGCTGCCACCGAGTCTCGAGTCGTTTGCTTCATCGACCAAGCGCTCAGTACCCTTCGACGCTTCAGCAGCGTGGCGAAGCAATCCTGTCTCGACGATGGACGCTGGATCGCACAATGAATTCACGATGAGTCGATCTCCTTTTGATCAGCCGTACGCAAAGCCATCCCACTCCTATGGCCAGGCGACCGGCTCCAGTATGGATGGCTTTCGTGGCGAAAGCGAGAACCGCATGCAATTCTATTCGCTCGTTCGTGAGGCCACAGACGCAGCCAGTATCGCACTGCGGCGGCGAGCATGACCACGTCCTTGTGACTTGTGTTCCTTGAAGTGTCGGCTAATAGAATGGTCGGTGCACAATTATTGTCCACTTTACCGTAACCCCAATCGCATCATCAGTCAAAAACCCGTTATCTGCTAACCGTGTTTACGCCGTGAGTTGAAGTTGACGAAAAAAACCTTGGTAGCAACGCCACACACTGGGCACGAACGCGAGGTGTTTGACACCTCACGTTGACGTCTAATCGAACCCTCATTTCGCAACGCTGTGCCGTCGGCGGTTCTATCGCGCGTTGTCCTGGGCCACAAACAACCACCATCATTTTCGATTGCAAATTGAGGATCAAATCCTTGTCCTCTATTCAAAGCATCCATTCAACTTGCGTGTTTACCTAGCCTAAACTTTACAAACGAACTCCGATAACTACACAAATTTCTTTAAACGTACAGAAAATGCCTCCTCACAGGCTGGTTGACATGAACCAGGGTCAGGCTTGATGCAGTAATTACGCAAAGCAAGGCAATGGCCACTATACCACGAGGAGGGCTGACCCCCCTTTCACAACTTTCACTTTTCGTTCTGAATATTTGCATTCCGCGCGTGCGTGTTTCTCTGGTTCAGCCCCACACCTGCCTTCCATGTGAGTTGCATTCGTCCGCATTCGTCCACAATCCAACTTCCCTCTCCAGAGAGAAAGAGACTCCATCACTCAACATGACGGAAGAAACGCACTCGACGTCGCCGCAAGTGGCGTGGGACGAGCTCACGTATCTCCCAGGCTTTGGCGGCCACTTCTGCTCTGAGACGCTGCCAAACGCTCTCCCGAAAGCTCAAAACAATCCACAAAAATGCGCCTATGGGCTCTACGCCGAGCAGCTCAGCGGCACAGCATTTACACTGCCGCGCCACAAGAACCAGCGCTCGTGGTTGTACCGCGTCTTGCCGCCGGTCGTGCACTCCAAGTATGCGCCGATGGCGCATGACTACGTCAAGTCGGATTTCGCCAACGAGACGCTCACGCCGCAGCAAATGCGCTGGAGCCCCATGCCGCTGCCGGCCGATACCGACCGCGTCGACTTTATTCAAGGTTTGCGCACGATCGGTGGCGCTGGCGAGCCGACGCTCAAAGCGGGGCTTGCAATCCACATGTACGCCGCGAACGCCAGCATGCACAACAAGGCATTTTACAACTCGGACGGCGATTTCCTCATTGTGCCGCAGCTCGGTGCGCTCAAGATCACGACCGAGTTTGGCAAATTGCTGGTCGAGCCGCACGAAATCTGCGTCATCCAGCGCGGCATCCGCTTTGCCGTCGACGTCGATGGACCGGTACGCGGATACATTTGCGAGGTGTTTAACCGCCACTTTGTGTTGCCCGACTTGGGGCCGATTGGCGCCAATGGCTTGGCGAACCCACGCGACTTCCAACACCCCACGGCGGCGTACGAAGACCGCACGTGTGCGTTCACTATGGTCAACAAATTTGGCGGCAAATTGTTTACGGCAGACATGCGGTTCTCGCCGTTTAATGTCGTCGCGTGGCACGGCAATTATGTGCCGTACAAGTACAATCTCGACCACTTTTGCACCATGAACTCGGTGAGCTTTGATCACCCGGATCCGTCGATTTACTGCGTGCTTACGTGTCAGACCGACGAGCCCGGCAATGCGGTGTGCGACTTTGTGATCTTCCCGCCGCGGTGGATGGTCATGGACCACACGTTCCGTCCGCCCTACTTTCACCGCAACTGCATGACCGAGTACATGGGCATGGTCTACGGGGTCTACGACGCCAAGAAAGGCGGGAAAGACGGCTTTGTGCCCGGTGGTGCGTCGCTCCATTCGTGCGACACGCCGCACGGCCCCGACGCTGCGACGTTCCTCAAAGCGTCGAACGCCGAGCTGAAGCCCGAGAAATTTGAAGGTGGCTTGGCGTTCATGTTTGAGTCGACGTACTTGATCAAGCTGACCGAGTATGCGCTTAATTGCGAGCACAACCAGCTCGACTATTACAAGTGCTGGGAGCAAATGCCCAAGCTCTTTGACCCGACCACGCAGTAGTGGAGACGCGTTTTTGCAAAGTCAGAACTGAGATCTCAGCTCTGGCGGTTACGTACACATCCGCATTGTCGATAGGGATTAACGACATCTCGTTCCCTCGTAATCCACACTCTCCATTCGTTTGTTTATGGGCATTCTCAATTCTACTACGTAGTACAGTACAGCTCTTGTCGCGATAGGCCTCCATCAAAAATTTCGAAACTCAGAGGCATACGCCATGGCCATTCCATTGCTATGTGACGTGAAGGCCTCACAATCGTCGTCCGCATATTCTTCAAAACACGTGCGGTCGCCCGCGCCCAAGAGCGGTGGTCGGAACGGCGGCGCGACCTCGCAGCGCTCGACTTCGTGCCAATCAACCTCGCGGAACCACGCGTGGCGCTGAATCGCATCGCCGTCGCAGAGTCGTTTGCTCAAGTCAGTTTGCAGCATTTGTTTCAGGAGGTCCCTGAGTAGAGGGGGGAGCCGCCGTGGCCACTGGATGCGGCCTTGGACGATCCGCGTATACACTTCAAACGGTGATTCTTGTGGATTCTTTTTGTCTGCAAACGGGGTATGACCCGCAACCAGTTCGAACACCACACAGGCGAGCGCCCAGTAGTCAACCGCCCGAGTATAGCGGCGCCGGTCGCTGGGCTGTGTGAGCTGCTCGGGTGCGAGGTACTGCGGCGTCCCGACGGCCGACCCGCACCGCTCGTTTGGGTCGTGCACACGCCGCACAAAGCCTAAATCCACGACGCGGACGTGGCCTCGTGCGTCCAGCAATATGTTTTCGGGCTTGAGGTCGCGGTACATCAACCCCTTCGCGTGGCAGCTGGTGACAAACACGAGGAGCTCGGTGGCGTAAAACTTAGCAGCGTCGGGCGACAGCGTCCCGCCTGCGTGGTCGAGACGGTGGCGCAGCTCGCCCCCGGGCACGTACTCGAGCACGAGGTGGATGTGGTGCGTGGTCTGGACACTGCCAAAGCACGTCGCCAAAAAAGGCAGCGGCGTCGCGAGCTTTGAAAGGTGATTAAACGCCTCGCGCTCGCGCTCGACGTGGACGACCATGGAATGGGTTAGGACATCCGCTTTTTTCATGGTTTTGAGGGCAAAGTACTGTCGTGTCTGCTTGTGCTGCACGAGGCGCACGCGGCCGAGCATGCCGGTGCCTAGTACGCTGTGGATGTGGAAGAGCGCGTCGAGGCGGACGGTTTTGGACAGGGTGAGGGATGTGCCAAGCCAGGGGCACACCGCCACTTCTTCTTCACTTGATGGATACCCATACCGATTGCCACTGCTGCTGTGGGCAGACGTCGACAGTCCGCTGCCCATGAAGACGTCCACCACCACGGCTCCACTCCTTCACGCGTCCTCAATCGCGCTGTTCGTAGAGGAGCATTGAACTATAAATAGAGGGAGGTAGAGTAGAGGAGGAGGAGGAGGACGGGACAGGGCGATTCTATCTATTTTATTATGTACACGACCAACATGTCAGTGTTACGTCGCCATGGGGAACGGATGTGCTTCCGTGTTGAACACAATCTCATCGAGCGGCAACAGCGTCTCATCGTCACTGAATAACAAAAACAAGTACTTGAGCGTCTCGGCGATAAAAAAACTCTCCATGCCGTCGCGGAATTTGGGCTGCACTGGGCCTTTGTGGACGTTCGAGATGGTCGTGTAGCCACCTTCGGGCAAACGACAGTGGGTCTCAAACGCGTCCATGATGACGCGACCATAGGCACGATACTTGGCGTCTTTCGTGACGCGATAGAGAATGAAAAGACTCTCGACGGTCTCGGGCCGCTGCAGATTGAACGCGTCTTGCGGATGAATATCGAGGTCGTCGCGTTCAAAGCCTTTGGTATTGAAATAGGCGATTTCGGGCGCCAGCTTGGCGTCCATTTGGGCGTAGAGTTGGTAGCAGGTCTCGGCCAAGTCCTTGGCGAGCGCGAGGTGGTCGGCCGGCATGCCATGGCTGTACCCAAGCGCGAGCATGCCGGGCACAAAGCACACGAGGTGGTCCATCTTAGGCGAGAATTGGCCTTGGACCCACTCGCCGATAAACACGAGCTTGTTGGGGTAGCTCGTGGCCACGAGCTTGGCGCGGATACCGGCCACGGCGCGGACGTATGCATCCCGGTACTTGGTGTCTTTCTTGCCCGATAACAGCCACTATAGAATCCAAGAGGTTAATGAATAATAATATAGGGGAGTAGTAATACAGTGGGAGACAGACGAACCTGTTTGAGGAGGTATTCGTAGTAGCTGTCTCCGTAGGCGCCGAGTGTGATCTTGGAGTTGACAATGCGACCGCTATACTGGCTGATCTGCACGGGTAACAAGCCGTCGTGGTACTTTTCTTCGACTTCATGGAGCAGCTACAAACACCAGCGACAAAATATTGATACTGAGACCCGGAGTAGAAACCGACCTCTTTCATGTCCTACCTTTTCCATAATGTGCTCGACTTGGTCAAAGTACTTGCGCTTGCCAGTCGCTGCTGCCAAGTACTTGAACTCGAGCTGGAGCGAACCAGCCTCGGCGACCGACGCCGCATCCCTCGCTGTTTTGGTCTGATACATCACATCATACCAGTATTAACCACACGATCTTTCATGGAGGGATAGAGGTGAAGACATACCATCACATCAAAGTCCTTGCCCGGCATGCCGTGGGCATGCATTCGAAACGCCGGCGACAGTGCGTCACCTAACTCTTGTGCTGCCTGCAGCAAATGCTTGTGCCCTACAAATCACAATCCACGATGAATCCAATCTTCCTCAACGCATTGCAATAGGAGTTCGTGCTTACCAGAAAGGTAGTAGGCCGAGAGCAACCCGCCCAAATTGCGGATCGTGGTCTCGAAGAGACTGATGTATCCGCGCTGATAGATCCGCTCTTTCATGTGTGTGGCGACCCAATCACTTGCACGATCAAATTGCTCAAACATGCCCAATAGAAACAGTGTGTCGAGTGAATCGACCAGTGTGATCGCCATGTCGTGGCCGGGCAAACCGTCGCCGCGCATGGTGCGGACGTTAAGGTAGTCGAACCCAAACGCCTTGTCTTCGTAGCCTTTCCACGCCCACGCAACCATCGCAGCGACTTTGCGCTGGTCGGGTGTATGGCGCGACGGATCAAAGCGCTTGCGCCACGCCGCAATCTCGTGCGCGGTCGCGGACGCATTTGGCGGTACAAATACACGGTAGAGCGACCTCGCATTCACTGCATGTGGGGACGACTGGGTGGCTTTTCCAAGCGGTGCTGGTGCTGGCGCAGGCCCGTCGTTGGCGTTGGCACCGTGGCCATCAAGTGCCTCCAAATCGCCAAAGTTGAGCAGCGGCGCGGCGTCGCGACCGCGCAGATTCGCATGGTCCGTGGTGTGGTCCATGTCCCTTGTCGGCGTCGTCGCGAGCAGTGCATCGCGGCTCAAGAGCGGCTGCGGCTGCCAGTGCCACCATTGGACCACAAAGCTGACGCAGAGCAGCGCGAGGCAGATCTGCAATAGGACAATGAACGAGCATGCGCGTGAAGCGCTGCGAGTGGATCGCTTGGGCGACGAGGATCGCGATGGGAAGAGACTCGATGGCTCGACGCCCAGTGCACCTGCACGCCGCGACGAACGCGACTCCATTTTGGATGTGGAGGTGGAGGTGGACCCGTGTCAAAAAATCCACAGGGGCCGAGACAGTCAGCGTGACAGGACACACACTGACTCTGATTCGAGGATCACTGATCTGAGTATGAGCTGTTTGGTTGAATAAAACACACGATGTGGTGTTTAAAACATACATTGTGTTTGAAACAGTTCAATTGGGGTAAAACAGGATTTGCCAGCAAGAAAAATGCGACCATGGTAACCTGACCATGCACGTGCTCTCTGTATGTGGATTAGACGTGCGGGTGTGTACTACTTAGTACGTGTGTGGCAAGTGACGAAAGAACCATCTCTTACTATGCGTGTCAGTTGAGATGGCCATACGAACAGAGAGCATTAGTTCTCACTTTTGTATGGTCTCGGTGCGAAGAAACGAGCGGGTCCAAACGGATCCCCTGATGCCACACTCCCAACACAAAGCAGAGCCGAGTACTACGTGTAGTACTGGCAACAGATTGCCCGTAATACAAAGAAGATCAAAGCGCCACCTGAGCGGCAGCGTCTCACTCCACACACCTGTTACCTCACCGCGATCACAGCACTTGAGACGTCGGAGTCATTCGATGCTCGCGCTCCGTCGCGTCGGGACATGAGGAGTAGTGTCGCAGCTGCCGACGATGCACGCATTTAGCGTTCATGCGGTGCGTGACAATCGGCGTCCATGCATTCTGTGCCGCTGCTATACATGTATTAGCACGAGAACCTTTTGGCAGGAATCACTTTTCCAACCGCAAAGGGTTTTCACCAGAAGACAGTACTGTGGCTTCACCTTACGTAGTCATCACGGGAGAACGACCTTCGCTCACACACACGTCCGACAAACACTGCCCGCGAAGCTCCACCCTACTAGTATGCGATTAACGAAAAGCTACCTGCACGAAATCTCGACATCGCGGTCGCCACTCTCGCCAACAACGCAATCATGTTCGAGAGCATGGTCGAGTCGAGGTGGCACAGAAGCGTCGAGCGCGGCGAGGTCGACGTCGCCGCAATCAACACTGCGAGCCTTCGCCGGAGCCGAGCGGCGTCAGCCGACACGTCGGACGAGCCTCGCGATATGGATGGACAAGCTGCAGGACTGCGTCCGCCTCGGCCTTGGAGTCGAGCGACAAGTGCACTGTATGCAGGCGGCGATTCACTGCAGCGCGTCCACCAGTGCCTGTGCACAGGTATCAAATTCGTCAACGGTCGGAGTGTCAGTGTGAGTTCGCAGAGCTGCGCCAGGCAGTGCCGAGGGTCGGTGAAGACGTGGAACAAGCGGCTCCATGAAGTCACGTCCGACGAGTCAAGCTCGCGCGTAATGGTCAGGCGTTCGACACGTCGATTTGACGCGATCAAGCAATTGACGAGTGCAACAAATTTCTCCACGCGTCCTTGCGTGAGGCTAAGCGTGTCGAGCTGCGGGAGGTGCACAGAAACGTCGGCCAACTACCGGTCCAGCATCGTGTCGCGGTGGAATCGTCAATCTCGAGGTGCGTGACCTCGCGGCCGATCACTTAAACGAGTCGCGTCGAGGCTGGCATGGCCGCGTCAGGAAAGGCTCGTATCTTGCTCCCGAACGCTTCGCGAGCGTGGTACGCTTGTCGGCACGTCGGAGACGACTACCGTTGTCGGCCCCCGTGTCCACGCTTTGCCCCATCCGGGCAACAGCTCCGTAAAGACCTCGTCTGCTGGAGTGTTGGGATGGACGTGCTCGTGATTAACGAGCCGCAGGATCATCGGCGTGGGGAGGTCGACCGTACATTTTCACGGTCGTCTTTATGGTGAGGTGGAAACAAGTAGACGCAGGTGCACGCCTCGCACATCACGTTGCGATGGAGGAGCCTATCAACGAGGTCCGCATCCACGGGCAATGACGACGCACGATCGCGCGCACAACACGTCGCAAATTGCGTCCATCTACTTGTCACAGAAATAGTCCAACTCAACGTCGAGATGTGATGTTGTGGTCGGCGTGGGGACCTGACAGAGTGTAGGCGACCTAGCATCACCTTGTACACGAGTGGATGTGGACGATTCGAAGCGATGTACTGACTTGGGCCGCCGACACTACGGGTACCACGCTCTCGACCGAGGATTCGTTGGCGATTGTGAGGGCGTGGACACCCTGATATCCAACTAATCGGTAGGGGCTCGCGATGCCGGCTAAGAGCCTTTGCAGCTATGCAGTGTTGGACAAAGCCACAAACGTTGCGACCACACTCGGTCGGTGTCAACATGTCGAGGGTGTTGAAGAGACACGACACGTTGTGCACGTCGACGCCAAACCCGACGAGGTTTCACAGCCGCCACAGATCGTCGGAGCAGATCTCCATATAATCGATCTCGGCGTCCACAATCTCGAGACGGGCGCGTTCCAGCAGCTCCTCGTCTCCATATCGACGACGGCGCGTGAAGACGCCACACTGCCGATGCCACGTTGCGCCGCCACCAGCTGCAGGGTCTGCTGGATCCGCTCGAGGTCATCGTCGTCAAACACGAATGCAATGTCAAGCCGCACGGGGCGTCGTAAACGTGAGAAGCCCTTGATCCACGGCGCACCCAACATATTCGCGCGCGCGTGAAAATGCCGCCACGCATCGTAGTATTCGCGGCAGAGGCTGCGTCGTTAATAACGTGCTCGCCAAACGTCGTCGTGAGGATCTCCATGTCGGGCACCAGCAGCTCGATGCCGATTTCAAACGTTACGGGTGCGGCGCTCGTGCTGTGGTTGTCGATTGGGCATTGCCAGGTCGTGAGACAGTATGGCCACAAGCACACGAGTTCCTGCTGCCAGGCGCTTGCATCGACCCGTGCGATCAGCGCTAGCACATCGAGTGCTTCGCCCACGCGCCGCCACGTCGTGAGCGTCGTGTCACTGTCGAGTAGCTCCCCGATTCCGACCGAGCGCACACTGGGCGTGCGGGATGTGCCGTACCGGAGCGTGTGAAGCCTCCTCGAAGACGTCGTCTCACGTGTCGACACCCAGGACGTCGTCCCGGCGCAACTCCATGGTATGCTTTGGCGGCAGTTTGGAACTATCAATGACGAGGACCGGGTCCATTTCAGTGATATCATTTGATACTTATAAAGTGATAGTGCGACATAATTGGTCGAGACTCGATTGCCTCGATCTTTTTTTGACTCAAGCGGCCGAACAAATCTTGAGATATCTCATGGTCATCACCAGATCGACGTCTGCGTACACTTCGTACTGGCACAGAGTAGAGTGACTGAAAGGGGCTGGGGGATGGGAAGACTGTGACCACGGACCCGTCGGATGTTGATAAGGGCGGATGGCCCACGGTAGTCGTGTCGGGCAGCGACAACGACCTCTCATTCCCCAGGCTTCGTCTCCTTGTCCCGAGTAAAAAAAGCTGACTGAAAACAAAGAGCGCTAGTGTCGAGATCAAATAGTCAGGGCTATTGTCAATCACATACCATCGCGATACCTACTCTTGGACCCGTGCTACTATGAACCATGAGTTCTTACGAATGCTTGATGCAGAGCATGATAAAACACACAAAGATACTCGAGAGCAGCAAATGGATACAGCGTTCCGGTCGCGTATTGCGCTGGTAGCGCTCGGCACGCTCGAGTTCTTTGAGTCCTGACCGCACGCGCGTCGCCACCTAGCACCACGAAGTCCATGTGAGTCAAGCGCCGCCTCGCATAGAACAAGCAACTCTACCTGTTCCATGTTGTAGTCAATACGATCAATGACCGTGCCTTGGTCAATGACCATCTCGGCCACTTCTTTGAAGATTGTTGCAAGTGCTGCCACCGACGTGGCGATCCGCTGGACCTCGGCGTCCCGCGACGCGATCGTAAAACGCTGCATCTCAATGGCGAGATCGGCTTGCGCCGACTGGGACGGAGGCGCATTCGTAGAGTCAGCTGCATCGTCGGGATCGAAATCAAACACGTCCGAGCCGAATTTCTGGAGCTGCAGGCGATGGAGATACTCGCGCTGGCGCTGACGAAACTGAACTGATATCTGCTGGAGACGGCTTGCGATCGAGCGCTGCGTATTGAGCCGCACCAGTCGATCGGCTGAGGAGACACTGGGCTGGCCACCGACAAACGGCCGTGTGATTTTCTTGAGCGACCGGTCGGCGCGCTGGAAAAGCAATGCGACCTCGTCGTTGAGCTGGTCGATCTCGCGCTCGTGCTGGTCCTCGGCATTGTCAAAGCGGACCATGAGCCGCCGTGTGTGGACCATTTGCAGGTACTCGACTATTTTATATTCCACATGATGTCAGTGACACATCGGCTCTCGTCTCATTCATAGAATGACGTACGCTTGACGTGCAGTAGTCGGATGGCTTCGTTCGCGTCGTCGACGTACCGTACCCATTCGGGCGGGACGACCTCGGCGGCTTCAAGCCCTGCAAACTCTCGTGTATCTTGCAGCAGTGCCTTGTCCATCCCCATGACTTTGAGTTGCTGATGAGAGAAAGAGGTATTGAATCAACTCGTATTACAAGAATGTACGTAGCATACAGTAAACGCACACTCCTGGACTGGAACAGCGGCAGGTACGACGTCTTCTCGGTGAGCTGGCGCAGCTTGAACCTCACATTGCGCTTCTTTAAGTCGGCACGTCGTGCTACAAATTCTCGCGTGCGATCGCGGTACGCCATCCTTTCGGATTTTCGCCTATTGACCCCGTCAATCCCATTCCGCGATCTTGAAAGGGTGTGAAATTCGAAACAACCTCTATTATACGATACGACACGAAGTAGCAGAAATCCCTAACATATTTTGACCAATCAAAATTGGTTTCTGACACACTTTTAACCAATCAAATACTCTCAATTTGGCGTCGCTTCAACCCCGCGCTCGTGTTTTTCGCCATCTACGAAAAAGGGAAACATTGGATTCGTCCCGACCACGATGGCGGACGCCTCCACCGCCTCCACCTCCACTTCCACCTCCTCATTCTCCTCCTCCTCTAGCGCTGGCTTCCTCAAGTGGACCAAGCTCGAACCGCTCGCGGCGCGCAACAGCGACGTCCCTGCACGGCGCTCAGGCCACTCACTCTCGATCATCGGCGCGAACGGCTTTCTCTTTGGCGGCTGCGACTATGCCGAACCTCCCGGGCCGACAAACGATCTCTACGTGCTCGAGATCCACGCAAGCTCGCCGTACGAATGGGAAAAGCTCAAGCCATTGGGGGCGATAACGCCGGCGCCGCGCTGGAAACACTCGGCGACCGTCGTGGACACCAAGATCGTGGTGTTTGGCGGCTTCCACAATAGCACGACGCGGTTTAACGACCTCTGGGTCTTTAACCCCATCACCATGGAGTGGTTCCAGCCAGGGAGTACATCGGCTAGTGGTGGTGGCATGGGCCAGTCGGCACGCGGCAGCCTCGTCAGCAACCCACGCACTAGCACTAGCACAGGTACTAATGCAAACGCTGGGGCCCCGGCACCGCGCGGTGGTCACTCGGCCGTGCTCATCCGCAAGAGCATCTATGTGTTTGGCGGCTACGGCGGCACGGGCTTTGCGCGCCGCGATTTTGACGATTTGTATGCTTTACGGCTGGACGACTGGACGTGGAGCAAAGTCGCGACTAAAGGCAAACCTCCGGAAAAGCGCGCCGGCCACCAGGCGTGTGCGGTCGACGACAAAATGCTGGTGTGCGGTGGCTGGAACAGCGTCGTGCAGTTTAACGATCTCCACGTATGGGACGCAACAACGAACGCGTGGTCCGTGGTGGACGGCACCCACCACATGGCGAGTCCCCTGCCGCGGTGGAACCACGCGGCATGCGCCGTGCTGGCGATCCCGTACGCCAAAGTGTTTGTGTTTGGTGGAGTGTTGGGCGAAGCCAACAACTACAATGGCCAAGGCACCTACAGTAATGATATTGCAGTACTCGACAGCGGCGACATGACGTGGACGACCCCCGAAGTACGCGGGACGCCGCCCTGCGGCCGCTCGGACACGACGCTCGCGTACGACGACAAAGGCAGTCGACTATTGGTGTTTGGCGGCTGGTCGAATGTGTGGCTCAACGATCTGTATGCGCTCGACGTGAGCTGTGTCGTGGGGCCGCCGTACGGGATTACGGGCGTCTTTCCTGCGTTCGGGCCGATCACCGGCGGCACGGAGCTCACGATCGAAGGCATTGATTTCATGAACCGGCCGACCACGGTGCGGTTCAGCAGCCGCAAAGGCGGAGTACTGGATGTTCCAGGTGAATTTGTAGATGATCACACGCTGCGCGTTACGACGCCGGATTTCTCCGCATATGCTGCCGGTGAGGTCCAGCTCCGCGTCGCGCTCCACGGCGACTCGTTCACGACGACGTTCCAGACGTTTACGTTCTTTGCTGTGACCCATGCCGCATTGTGTTTTGCGTATGGACCCGGCGTGCTGTGTGGTGGTGCGAGCGGCGAGACGACATCGTTTATGATCCAAGCGCGAGACGCCCACCGCGGCCTGCGGACGCGTGGGGGCGATGAGTTTTCGATCGAGATCGAAATTGAAGATACGGGCTCCGTATCGGTACCCACACTGCAAATTCAAGATTTGCAGAATGGCCGTTATCTCGTCAGCTATATCCTGCCCAAGGCTGGCGAATACCTTGTGAACGTCGTGTTTAACGGGACGTTTGATGGCGTCGCTGGTGCGATCCACGGCTCGCCGTTCAAGGTGTCGTTTGATGATACTGTGACCCGAGAAATGAATTTGCTTACGGGCAAGCTGGTCATCGATCAGCTGAGTCACGATCTCCAAGCCCTTCAAGTATCGACCAAAGAGTGTCTGGGGGGTCTAGAACAGCCATTGTCGGACGCGACGTGGACGCCTGAGCAAACGACCAATGCGCTAATCAGCCTCAAGGAGCATGTTTTCCTCGTGGAGAAACGAGGCGACGCCATCACGATGTCTATTGACCAACTCAAAGCCGAGATACTGTTTCTCCATGACGCTGGCGTGGTCGTCAGCCGTGACCACGACCAGATCGTGGCGATCGAGGCCATGTGGAACGAGATCCAAAAGAAAGTACCGGCGGCAAGTGCTCGCATTGCGCCGCTCATTGCTGCCCAGAGTCTCAAATTCCGGACAGAGGTCGTTGAGTACGTGGATGAGTTGCGAGCTAAAGAAGCGGAGCTTCGCACCAAGCCGTTTTGGTCGTTTAGTGTCGGCGTGCAACTGGCGCAAGGGTTGATCGCCAATGAAAAAGCCGCATTCCAGATCGAGACACTTCAACTCGAGCGCAAGACCCACATTGCCGAGATCTTGGAATGCGACGACGTCGTTGAGCCGTGTGGTAAAATTCTGCAGGCCATGCACCGCACGCTCGACAGCATCCACCACCTCTGGGACGCGATTGCCGAAGTCACACGGAAAATTGACTTGTCCAAAGACATTCCATGGAGTTTGATTGACGGTCTCGTGCTTGAAGAAGAAGCCAAAAACTTTATGGGACTGGTCAAAGCCACGAGCAAAGACATTCGCGACAGCGATGCGTTCAAGCAGTTTGAGCGACTTGTTCGCGACTTTCTCAGCACGTGTCCGCTCTTCCAGGCGCTGCGTCATCCATCGATGCGTCGTCGCCATTGGCACGAACTCATCCAGCTAACAGGCAAGGAATTCGAATGCCCGGACGACGATCCCGAACTGCGCTTTGCCGACATTTTGGCGTTGAATCTTCATGAATTCCAGCGCGACGTCGAAGAGATTACGGACCGTGCCCAGAAGGAAGCCAAGCAAGAATCCGTCCTTCAAGACCTGGAGACGCGCTGGGCCAATGTACTCTTTACGATGACACCGTATAAAGAAACCGACGTCCCATTACTCCACCTCGCCGAAGATATGATGGAGATGCTCGAGTCGGACCAGCTGCTCTTGCAAGGCATGCTGTCGGGTCGCCACAATTATTTCCAACTGCAGACTGAGGGGTGGAACACCAAGCTCACACTGATTGCCGAGGTCACGTGTATGCTTAGCGAGATTCAGCGCGCTTGGTCGTACCTCGAGCCGCTCTTTATTCGGTCTGAAGAAGTCAAGCGCGAGCTGCCGGACGAAGCCGTGCGGTTCCAGAGCGTCGACGAACGCGTGCGACAGATACTGCGGCACATGTGGTCGCCACAGTCATGTGGAGGGAATGCATTACTCGCGTGTCAGCTTCCGGATCTCCTGAGTTCGCTGACCGACCTCCGAAGTTTGCTGGAAAGGTGCCAGCAAGCGCTGAAAGAGTACTTGGACTCGAAGCGCCGCTTGTTTCCGCGGTTCTACTTTATCTCCGAGGCCGACTTGTTGGACTTGCTCTCGAATGGCAGTTCGCCCGAGAGCATCTTGGTCCATCTCGAGAAGGTTTTCTTGGCGACACACACTTTGGTCCTGGAGAAAGGAGCGGCGAGTACAATAGCCGCGACCCACTTTGTGTCGAAGGACGCAGCACGTGAACGCATTGCGTTTGAACGCAAGGTCGAGTTGGCCGGCAAAGTGGAACTGTATCTCCAAACGATCCACGATGCCATGCAGCACACTCTGCGCGAGCACGTCGCGAGATCGCTTCGTCGTTTCCCCGAACAGAACCGCGTCGAATGGTTGATGCAGAAACTACCAAGCGCCAGTGAAAAAGACGTCGCCAAGTATCCTATGGATGCCGCCCAAATCGCACTGCTGGTCGCCGGCATTGAATACGCCAAAGGTGTTGAAGAAGCGTTTGGACTATTGGCGACAGGCCGGCCGACAGCGATGAACGAGTGCTATGACCGCATCGTGCTCCAGCTCCAAGACCTCATCACACTTACACAGACTCCATTGTCCAAAGAAGACCGCCAGCGCGTCATGTGTCTGATTACCATGGATGCCCACGCCCGCGACATTGTCCAGAAATTGGTGCACGATCAAATTGCCAGTGCGAGTGCGTTCCAGTGGCAGTCCCAACTCAAGCAGCGCCGTGGTGACCACATGGGCAGGACATTTTTGGAGATTTGCGATGCGACGTTTGACTATGGCTTTGAGTACTTGGGCAACGGCCCTCGCCTTGTGGTCACGCCTCTCACCGACCGGATATACGTCACGGCGACCCAGGCCCTTCACATGCAAATGGGCTGTGCACCGGCCGGGCCGGCGGGCACTGGAAAGACCGAGACTACGAAAGACCTCGCCAACATGGTCGGCAAAGTGTGCTACGTCTTTAACTGCTCGCCCGAGATGGATTACAAGAATTTGGGCAATATATTTAAGGGATTAGCGAGTGCAGGGGCCTGGGGGTGCTTTGACGAGTTCAATCGACTTGCACCCGAAGTGCTCTCGGTGTGTTCCGTCCAATTCAAGGCCGTGTGTGATGCAATCCGCAGTGATCAGGATCACGTCACGATCGAAGGTGATCGCGTCCAGCTCGATCCAACGTGCGGCACGTTCATTACCATGAACCCTGGGTATTTGGGGCGGTCCGAATTACCCGAAGGTCTTAAAGCATTATTTCGACCGATCACCGTAATGGCACCGGATTTGGTGTTGATCTGCGAGAACATGCTTATGGCCGAAGGCTTCAAAGACGCCAAGGTCCTCGCGTCCAAGTTTTTTAGCCTCTACTCGCTCCTTAAAGAGCTCCTATCAAAGCAGGACCACTACGACTGGGGCCTGCGGGCCGTCAAGAGTGTCTTAGTGGTGGCAGGAGCGTTCAAACGGGCCGAACCTAAGTTGTCCGAGCACGAGATCTTGATGCGCGCGCTGCGGGATTTTAATTTGCCCAAGATTGTGGAGCAAGATCTGCTGGTGTTTCGTGGATTGCTGGGGGATCTCTTTCCCAATCTCAACCCGCCGCGCAAAGTCGATGAACTCATGGAAAAGTACCTGCAGGTCGCGTGTGGCGAGCTTGCACTGTGGCCGCACGAGCAGTTTCGGCTGAAGGTCATCCAACTCGAAGAGCTCTTGGCGATTCGCCATTGCGTGTTCATCATGGGACCACCAGGCAGTGGCAAAACCGAGTGTCGCGATACATTGATGGCCGCCCGCAAAAAGAAAGGCGACGATTACAGTACCAAAGTCGTGGACCTCAACCCCAAGGCCGTCTCAACCGAAGAGCTCTACGGATATATGGTCCTCGGCACGCGCGAGTGGAAAGACGGGTTGCTCTCCAAGATTATGCGTGACCTGGCATCGGCGACGGGCGAGACCGCCGGCCGCCCAAAGTGGATTGTGCTTGATGGTGATTTGGATGCCAACTGGATCGAGTCGATGAACTCGGTCATGGACGACAACAAGATGCTCACGCTCGCCTCGAACGAACGCATTCCACTTAAGCCTCATATGCGCCTCCTATTTGAGATCCGCGATCTTAAATACGCGACGCCAGCCACGGTCTCACGTGCTGGCATTTTGTATATTTCCAATGACGATGGGTTCCAGTACAAGTCACTGCTTGCTAGCTGGGTCACGACCAAAGCCACGACCGAGACCCAACGCGCCGTGCTGGGGGAGACCATGACCAAGTACGTTGAGCCAATCCTCACGTTTCTCAAAACCAACTGCAAGACGATCATACCGACCGAAGAGATCACGATGGTCCAGACGTACCTCTACTACGTAGACGCGGTGCTGGATGCCGAGGCCATGCGTGACCCCAAGAAGATGGAGATTCTTAGTGGCTTCCTCTCGGTGTGGGCATTCGGCGCGGCGTTGACGATCAGTGACGATGGCATCGACTATCGCCGCGTCTTTAGCGACTGGTGGCGAGGCGAGTTCAAGCATCTCAAGATCCCGACACGGGATTCCGTCTTTGACTATTGGCTCAACCCAAACACGCTCAATTTCGACTCGTGGCGATCGTCGCCGTTTTTTAAGAGTGTGCACTTTGATGGGTCCGTCCCGATGTCGTCGATTACCGTGCCGACGACCGAGACCGCATCAATCACCAACTGGATGAGTCTGATGGTGAGAGAGCAGCGACCGTTCATGCTGTGTGGCCACGCCGGCACAGGCAAGACCCAGCTTGTTCAGGGTCTCCTCGCGGGTATGGACGCAAGCACCAACCCTGGTAGTGGCAATAAGGTCACGACGAGCATGACCATCAATTTCAACTACTACACCAGTGCGGCCTCGCTCCAGACCCTACTGGAAGCCAAGCTCTCGAAAAAAGTCGGTGCGACCTTTGGCCCCAGTGCCGGTTCACAGCTCATCTACTTTCTTGACGACCTCAATCTCCCCCAGCTCGATGCCTACCACACGCAGTCGGCCATGGCATTGTTGCGCCAGCACATGGACTATGGCCACTGGTACGACCGCACCAAGCTGACTCTCAAGCAGATTCAGAATGTCCAGTTTGTCAGCTGCATGAACCCGAGTGCTGGCAGCTTTGCGGTGAACCCACGGCTCCAACGCCACTTTGTGACCTTTGCCTTGACGCAGCTAAGTCCCCTCAGTCTCCAAGCGATCTACACAACCTTTCTGGAAGGCTACGTGGCTGACTTTGTCGAAGATATACGGAAACTCACGCCCAATATTCTCAAAGCTGCACTAGGGCTCCACACCCAAGTTAGCGCCGCATTTCGGAAAACCGCAGCGAACTTTCACTATGAATTCAACATTCGCCACATTGCCAATGTGTTTCAAGGCTTGCTCATGGCCAAGCCCGCAACGTTTGAAGATCCGCTCAAGTTTGCCTTGCTTTGGATCCACGAGTCGGCCCGGGTCTATGGCGATCGCCTCGTGAGTGCAGCGGACCTCTCCAAATTTACGGCGCTCTTGCAGCAGCAAGCCCGCAAGTGTTTTCCATCGTTCAACTTTACCAAGTACTTTCTCCCCGACTCGAATCACAGCGCAGGCGAGTCGATACTGTTTTGCCACTTTGCGAATGGCCTCCGTACAAACGAGTACGACCAAGTGACCTCTCCAGACGTACTCCTGACGACGGTCGAAGACGCCCTGGCGGAGCACAATGAACTCTTTACGAAAATGGAGCTTGTGCTGTTCAATGATGCGCTCGACCACGTGACGCGGATTGTACGGATCCTTTCGAACCCTGGCTCGGGCGGCCACGCATTGCTGGTTGGTGTTGGGGGCAGTGGCCGCAAGTCGCTGGCGAGACTGAGCTGTTTTATCTGTGGCTTTGCACTGGTTGAAATCTCGATCACGCAGACGTATTCGCTGATGGATTTCAAGACCGATCTTCAGAATATGGTCATGCGTGCGGGGGTCAAAAGCGAAGCGCTGGTGTTCATGCTTACCGATAGCCAGATCAAACACGAACGCATGCTTGTGCAGATCAACGACCTCCTCTCGAGCGGCCATATTCCCGATCTCTTTAACAGCGACGAACAGACCAGTATCGTCCAGCAGTTGGCACCCAAGGTTCGAGCTGTTGGACGTGGCAATAGTACTAGCGGTCTCTCGGAGAAAGAGCAGTGCTGGCAATTCTTCATCAACGAGATCCGACACAATCTCCACGTTGTGCTCTGCTTCTCGCCAGCGTCTAGTGCGTTCCGTGTGCGTGCCCGCAAGTTCCCGGCGCTGGTGAATTGTACAGGGATCGACTGGTTCCAGCCGTGGCCTAAAGATGCGCTTCAGTCCGTCGCTGCTCGGTTCCTCACAGTCGACACCGACGATCCCACGCCGTGGATTCAAAACGACGACTATCTCGCGGCGATCGAGCGGTTCATGCCGCTGGCGTTCCAGACCACCAACGAGATCGCGACCGATTTCTATGCGAACGAAAAGCGACGCGTGTATTCAACTCCCAAGTCGTATCTAGAGTGTCTTGTCCTATACAAACAACTCCTATTACAAAAGCAAGCAAACCACACACGGGCCATGGGACGTCTTCACAGCGGCTTGGAGAAAATGGACGCGACACGCGATGTTGTGGCCAACATGGAAGGCGAGCTCAAAACGACTTTGGCAGAAGCCGAGACCAAGCGCGTCGTGGTCGAAGAAATCGCATTGCGGCTACGTCACGACAAAGCGATCGTCGAGAACGAGACTGCGAAAGCTAATGTCGAAAAAGAGAAATGCGCCGTGATCCAAGCCGAGGTCTCGGCCAAGAAAGCCGATACTGAAGCTGATCTTGCGCTGGCTCAGCCGATGTTGGAGGCTGCCATGGCGGCCCTCAATACGCTCAACAAAAAAGATCTGGGCAGCTGCAAGACCATGACCAAGCCACCGGCCGGCGTCGGCGACATCTTTGGGGCAGTGGTCGTGCTGTTTGCTGGGATCAATCCGAATATTGTCGTACAAAAGAATGGCAAAGTCAAAGACAAGGACCGCGCGTGGGACGCTTGTAAAAAGGTTTTGCTCAGCAACGTCAATGCGTTTGTCGACGAACTTTTGGGGTTCAAGACACTGGTTGATGATCAACAGGTCCCCGAAATTAACTGGAAAGAAGTGCGTCCGTTTTTGCTGCTTGAGCATTTCAGTGTCGAAGTCATTGAGAAGAAAAACTCGGCGGCCGCCGGGTTGTGCGCGTGGGTCATTAATATTGTCCAGTATTATGACGCGATCATTACAGTCGAGCCCAAGAAACAAGCGCTGGCCGAGGCCACTGACAAACTCCAGCTTGCCAACGAAACGTTTGAAAAGGTTCAAAGCAAAGTCGACGCATTGGACGCCAAGCTCGCAACACTCACGGCAGAATTTGACGAGACCAACGCCGAAGTCCAAGCGGCGATTGCAGCGGTGGAGCGTGGACGATTGCGGATGCAATTGGCGACGCGCTTGACCGCGGCCCTTGGCAGCGAGGGTGCGCGCTGGGCGAGCGATCTGGAGACGCTCCAGGGCTCGACCGACAAGCTCATTGGCGATGTGCTGATTGCGGCGAGCTTTGTATCGTACGTTGGCGCGTTCACCAAGCCCTACCGCGATCGTCTCATCTACGAAAAGTGGATCCCCTTCCTCCAGACGGCTGTACTCGTGAGTGGTGCCAAGCGCGAGGCTCTGCCCATGTCGGAGCCGTGCAATCCCCTCGCGATCTTGACGACCGACTCGGAGATCGCCGAGTGGACCACACGAGGGTTGCCAAGCGATCGCGTTTCAATTGAAAACGGTGCTCTCGTGCGAAACTGCACGCGGTGGCCATTGCTGATTGATCCGCAATTACAAGGGATCTACTGGCTCCGCGAAATGGAAAAGCACCAGCACGAAGGACGCACTACGACGCTCCAGGTCGTGCGGCAAGACCAAGCGAATCTCCCGCAGGTTCTAGAGACCGCAGTCGAGCACGGCAATGCGTTGTTGGTTGAAAACATGTCGGAGAAAATCGAAGTGTGTCTCTGGCCCGTGATCAGTCGACTGACCACGACCCGCGGCCACAAGCAATTGCTCAAGCTCGGCGACAAGTTCATCGAGTTTCATCCTGACTTTCGGCTGTATCTCCACACCAAACTCTCAAATCCCCACTACCCACCCGAGCTCCAGGCCGAGACCACGGTGATTAACTTTGCGGTGACGCAACAAGGCTTGGAAGATCAATTGCTGGCGTTAGTCGTGCGCAAAGAGTGGCCGAAGAAAGCACGCGCCCGCACGGCCTTATTGCACCAACAGAACGACTTCAAGATCCGTGTTCAAGCCCTAGAAGATCGGATCCTCACAAATCTCGCCGACGCCGAAGGCGACGTGACCGAGAACGTCCAGCTGATCACGGATCTCGAAACCACAAAAGCCACGGCTGTGGAGATTGCGTACAAAGCGGTCAAAGCCAAAGAGTACGAAGCCCAGATCGCAGCGCTAAGTGCCAAGTACCAAAGCGTTGCAGCACGCGGGGCGTTGCTGTTTTTCCTTATGGACGCGTTGCATCGGATGCACTCGTATTATGTGTACTCACTCAATGCGTTCGTCGTGATCTTCCAGCGTGGCATTGATCTCGTCACCACAGAACGACCCGCTACGAGTGGCGTGGGAGGGGGGTTACTGAGTCGCCTCAAGGCCGCCGCGAAAAAGATCATTGCCACGCAGCGCTTCCAGTGGAACGCCGACTTGCTATTGGCCGACCGCGTCGTCGATAGCAGCGCCGCGGGCGAGCAAGAGTTAGAGGCGCTACTGACAGAAACCGACAAGGAAGAAATGCTCACGGACGCACAGATCGATGCCCGCTGTGTTCAGCTGAAAGGGTCGATCACCGAGGTCGTGTTCAACTACATTCGGCGCGGTCTCTTTGAACGCGACAAGCTTACGGTCGCGACGCAGCTCTGCTTTGCGATTCTCCAAAGTGAACAGAAGATTTCAATGGACGATATACGGCAGCTCACGTCGAATGCCAGTGCGACCAGTGAAGGCCCAGGAATGGGGCTCCTCAGCGAATGGCTTAGCGAAACGAAGTGGCTGCAGATCCGCAAGCTCGAGGAGTCGATTCCCGGTTTTCAAAAGCTCACGATCTACATGAAATCCGACGGCGACGAGTGGAAAGAGTGGTGCGAAGCCGAGAAGCCCGAGACCACACCGCTGCCTGGGTACTTTAAGGCCCATCCTACGACCCCGATGCAATTACTCCAGCTTGTCCGCGTCTTACGCCCCGACCGCACGATCGCTGCGCTTCAGACGTTTGTGCTCCAGTACCTTGGAAGTCCGCAGTACATTCAGCAGCCGCCGTTCGATATGGAGGCCGCGTATCAAGAGACCAGTGCCTCGACGCCCATGTTTTTCGTGCTGTTTCCAGGGGTTGACCCCACTTCGTGGATCGAGACGCTCGCGACCAAGTTTGATTACACGTACGAGCGGGGGAACCTTGTCAACATCTCGATGGGCCAGGGCCAAGAAGCCGCGGCCGATGCAACGCTCTTGCGATTCTCGCGTGAAGGCAATTGGGTCTTGCTCCAAAACATCCACTTGATGCAATCGTGGCTCCCCAAGCTCGAGCGAACCCTCGAACTGTACTCGGTCTCAGCGGACCAGAACTTCCGGTGCTTTCTTTCGGCCGAAGCACCGGCGTTGGCGTCGATCCCGAACCTCCCCGAGTCGCTTCTGCAGAGCTGCATCAAAGTCGCAAACGAAGCACCCACCGATCTCAAGAGCAATCTCCGGCGGGCGTGGGCCCAGTTTTCGGCCAAGCACATTGAAGAGGCCGTGTCGGCCGCATCCATCAGTGTCTACCAAGGGTGTCTCTTTGCCCTGTGTTTTTTTCACGCTTTGGTGCTGGGCCGCCGTCGTTTTGGGTCGCAGGGTTGGAGCCGCATGTACAGCTTCAACACAGGCGACCTACTGATATGTGCTGATGTCCTGCGGCGGTACGTCGACACGAGTACGACCGGTGGGGGGACCAAGAACACCAAGGCACTGCCGTGGGACGATCTACGGTATATCTTTGGAGAGATCATGTACGGCGGTCACATCACGGATCACTGGGATCGCATCACCAACAATGCGTACCTCAGTGAGATCTTGACGCCAGACATTCTCACGGGCAAAGCCCTCGCGCTCGATTTCCAATGCCCCGACCCTGCCACCTCGACGTATGCAAAGTACGCGACCCATATCGAAATACAGTTGCCTAGCGAAGCCCCGACGCTCTATGGTCTCCACACGAACGCCGAGATTGGCTACCTCCTGGACGCCTCGAACGACCTCTTCCAGACCATTGCAATGTTCACCCAGACCACGACGACGGCCAGCACCACCAGTGTTTCCAAGGACGGAGGGATCGGCTCGAACCGTGTGCTGACGATTGTCGAAGGTTTGTTGGAACACATGCCCCCAGAGATCGATCTGGTCGTGCTCCAAGCGCGTGCATCACCTCTCCTCCAGAGTGATCAGTCGCCGTTCGTGGTCGTGGCGATGCAAGAAGCAACACGCATGCACGCGCTTATGCGCGAAATCAAATCGACTCTCATCGACCTTACCCGGGGCATACACGGCACACTGAATATGACGGACGCCATGGAAGACCTCAGCGCTGCCCTTGCGATCAACCAAGTGCCGGGGCGGAATATACTGCATTTGTGCTCGTGGGAACACCACGCGTGGTGCTCGCGCAAAACGCTCGCCGGGTGGTTTAGCGAGTTGCTCGCGCGCATTGCATTTCTGACGGCATGGACCAGCGAGTTCCGACTGCCCTACTCGATGTGGATCTCAGGGCTCTTTAATCCGACAGCGTTTCTCACAGCGATCAAGCAACACACAGCACGGCGGCATGGGTTCCCACTGGATGCCATGGCGATTGAGACCCACTGTACGACCATGGCGACCGCCGAGCATGCCGAAGTGTATCCGGACATGGGAGCGTTTATTCATGGGCTGTACCTCGAAGGCGCTCGGTGGGAACCACCGACGAGAGAAGGCGAAGGCGAGACAACTTCGCCGTTCAGCTATGAGGTCGACAACATCCCGTGTGGGGGCCACGTGGTCGACCCGCTCCCCAAAGAGCTTTTCCCCGAGACGCCCGTGCTGTACGCACGCGCCGTGCTGATTGATGAGCACTGGGACGCCACGGGCGTTGGCTACTTTCGTCGCAAGCCAGAGGTCTTTGACTGCCCTGTATACCAGACGACGCAGCGCGGCCCGACCTACGTGTTCCTCGCGACGCTCCATACAACAGCCCCCAAGAGCAAGTGGACGCTCGCCGGCGTCGCCTTGGTCATGCAGAAAGATGTTTAGAGGACAGTGGTGTAGCGCATGCTGAGGCGATCAGGAGCTAGAGGCGGCTGCGGAGCAAGGTACAGTATATCCTCCCATCCTGGAAAGTTAAGTTTCGGGTGAAGTCTCGTTCAAGAAATCGACAGCTTCAACGCATATCGCTTGCCACGTCCTCACCAATGCTGTCTCTCTCCAGCGTCTGAGGGTGAAACTGATATGGTAATGTCATCTCACAGATCGGAAGCCGGAGGCATGGGCACCTGACTTCAAGTCAGGTCAGTCAGAGACCTGGGGAGGGGTCCACCCAGTAGTACGGGTGGAGCCTCAAGAAACGTCTCGGATTCGAAGACAAAAGACAACCGCGGTGATACGATCTCATCTCATCTCATCTCCTGTACCTGTATCCCACAGCACTGGCTAGCGAACCACACTCGCACCGTGGTCATCGATTCGGCAAGACCGCATTGCTGGGTATACCTCCCACGCTCTCGTCTCCCGAGATTTTGTGTCTCACATGGAAGCGACTATAGGTGTAAATAATCATATCTTATGTATCCAGAATCGTAATTGTTGTAGGTGGTCCGACTCTTTTTGGTGCTGGTGACGAGTTCACCATCTCACCAGCTGGTTCCAGCCAGTTCAGTGAGGCGATCCATCCAGCGTAAGCGAGACCGTCGCCCAACAGGCAACAGGCAATGCCTCTCCATTGTTTCCATCAACTTCAATGCGCAGTAGAATAGCAGAGTCAAGTGTATTATAGTGTGACGGAATGCGTTGCAGAGGCGGAGACCCTTTCGCCACCTGGCGCAGCCTCCCGCCTCTTTCTTACCCGCTGCTGTCCTGACAAGTGGATACGGCGCGGCATCTACTAGTAATCGCCCCGGCTGCAGAAGTAGGGCAGCCATTGCGCTACGTTGGACCACGAATCGAAAGCCTCTGGCGATCGGCGCGTCCCGATGGAAAAGACGGCCCGAAAGGCTGGCCTTTTGTACGCGAACTCCCCATTCGTCGATCCACGCGGTGTTTCTCACTGCCGGCCAGCTCCTGATCCAACTGACTGCTTACACACGGCGCCATTGCTCGGTTACAACCTACAAGCATCCCACCGTGCCATATACACGTACATCTCCACCCCATCCTGGACATGTTGCGCTCCACCACTCCTGCTCAGTTCGCAACGTGCCATCCTTCCACACGACCAGTATCCGTTTACTTCCCCCCACCCCCACCCCACAGCACGACCACGACCATGACCATCACGACGGCCCCCCTCGCTCGCGTCCCAATGATGCGGACCACCAGCACCGAAGCCAACCCCATGATGCGCGTGACGCTGCCGAAAGAGTTTGGCGATGATCCGCTTGCGAGTCCCGTCGGCGGCAAGCCGCTGCCAGCGTTCTTCAATGTCCCCGAGCCTGTGCTTTTTGAGGCGGCAACTGCACCGGCTCCGACACCGGCTCCCGAGCCGACCACCATGGCGTCGGGCTTTGCCAATGTGTTTACGCGTCGCCGCCAATCATCGATCGACAAGAAGCCGCCCATGGCGCCAGCCCCAGTGTCCGCACCGGTATCAGCACCGGTCTCAGCTGCACCGCCTACGTTGCGCCGCACGACTTCGGCGCCCATGAAGAACGCGTCACTCTTGGTGTCCAAAATGAAGCCCATGCTCAAGCGCGTGGTCTCGGGCAAAACGCGCGCCATGGAATTGACGGACGACGATAACGAAATGGACGACGAGCAGCGCGAGTCGCTGCTCATGCTCATGCGCGTGCCCGAGATCCAGCGCGTGTCGCTACTGCCGCTCATGATGGCCAGTCACATCGATTACTAGTACTAGGGACGCGATCATCTCTCTGTTGTTGTGCCGTGTACTATAGTACGATTTTTATAAGTTGGACGAGCCGCCAAAGCGATTGCAGCTTTGAAGTGTGGTCTCCTACAACCCCCTTCTACTGCCCATGTAATACTACTATCCATTGTATTTTGCGATGTCTCGTTTTGCTTGTATTATTTGCTGTATTGCTGTATTTATTACTACTGCAACGAGTAGTAATACTGCTTTTCACACTACTCATTGTGGGGGTGATCGTCGTCGCGTGGGTCGTGGTCGTCGAGCATAATGTTGTTGGCGCCAGCAATATCGTTAATGACCTGTTCAGCAACAGGAACCGGCCGTACTTCAAAGAGATACGTGCTACGGTATCATAACGTGTTAGTGCTGACTAAATATCAAAAAGTCGTAATATCAATAAACCAGAACGAATCGTACAGCAGCCGCGGGGTCGCGAGTGGCCGCTCGGTCTTCCATCCTCGGATGCGAGCGATCGTGGGGTAAACATCTACAAGCGTAATGAATAATGTGAGCAAAAGACGAGCTCAAAACTGCTAACCGTCTTGCACGCACCTTCGAGAAAGTAATACATGTGGCCGACGATAATCCCGATAATATCGGTCGTCGCACTGTTGCCGAGGAGGAGCGAGAACGAAAAGAGGACCCAGGGGAGGTATGGTGCCGTGAACGGAAAGAGTCCTAGGAAACTCATGCGCACATGTTCGTTGCGACGGCCCCATAGATAGACCATCATAAACGTCAGCGACGAGCCGAGGAAATGAATATTGATAAACGGCGCGACGAGCTGAGAGGATGGCATAATCAAGAGGGTTACGATGCAGCGAATCCCGAGTAACCCGGAAGCGGAGGGATACGTACGATCATCACGCCAGCGCCAAGTAGCAGCATGTACAGAAAGTCAGCCGTGCGACCACGGAACGATCCTTCTTCCAGAAGCTGACAATACCGGACGCTGATATATGCCAGGTTAGTAAAGATTCCTCAAAAGCAGAAAGTCAGGATGAGAAAATGCGAACGTACACAAAGTACATGTGGAAGAGAAAGTCGAGACTGAAGAGGCCAAAGAACAGAAAGTTGCTCACGAGGCGCCATACCTATCACATATATAACAGAGATTAGTTGTTATCAACGGTGCCCAGGTCAAAAATGAGAACTCACCTGGCCTTTGAAGAAGATGAGGTTAAAGTTGAAGTAGAGCGAGAATGGCGACACGAGATCGAGTGCACATGCAGTGGTCGTGAGAAAGGCGCCGGTCAAGTAGAGTCGCGAGATCACAGGGATCTCCCAGTACCACTCGAGCGGATCGTTCATGGTGGTGATGGCAAACGACGACACTTGGAAATTGGTAACTTGGCTTTGGCTGACTCAAATTTTACCGGAAGCACACGAGGTGGATGGTCTCTTCAAGTCGGTTTAGCTGAATGAAGTTGGTTTCGCTTCGTGCTGTGCTCGGTGGCTGGTGGTTCCGCGATCGTCGCCGCTCGGACTTCGCGTCGAATGATGTTGCCACGTATTGCCGGTTGGGCAAGGACGAAATGGAATGAGCAGAGCGTCGAATATAGGTTTCTAACTATAACCTGGGTACGTAGCCTTGTTATGGTTACAAAGGGCAGTCGTTTCTACTTGGACAGAGATTGTTTCTAAAGCGTGATGGAGTAATCCGGTGGTGGAGCAGATTACATGATCAAATTGCTGGTACTGCTGTAATGAGACTCGATTGACGTTATAAGCCTTGGATTCGCTACTGTTGCCTATGACCTTAAAAAAAAGTCTAGCATCAGGTCGCTTGGCGTGCTGAGCTCGTGATCAGAGTGTGCTGTTAGCGTTGGCTGGCATATAGTTGCCGGAGTATTTCGACGGGTATCGTGGACTGGATATCCCGTGTCTTGAGAATGTGAGGAAAGCGGTGACGATGATACCCCAATCAAAGCTGGTGCGTCGAGTCATGCGTGCATCTGGGTCTGGACAACGGGCGACAGTGATTGGTTAACAGAAAGCCAATCGCAGCATAGATCTAGTAATCCAAATAAAATTCAACCAATTATCTGTTAGTAATTTAATTTTACCCAATCATTTTCGAGATGCGGAGAATGCCATTTTCACCTGGTCTAGTCGATGCCCTTCTTATGTGAATAAAGTAGATCTTGTTCAACCCCTTAAAAAATGATGCACATATTGGTGGGACGTGCCTCCAATACCGAATACATGAGGCTGCCTGAGGTCTCAGTCACAGTCATTTACATTGCACAGAACTCTTCTAAAAGCATATCTTGTCAAAATGCATGTCTCTTCTCAATTGCACGTTAGATCTTGCCCCTCGCAGCAGATCTCCCCATGCAGCTCTTTCGCCGCAACCGCATCCCAATTCGCCTCGCCTCACATTCGAATCTGCGGCGTGCCTCTCACTCCTCTTCTCATCCATCTATCTCTACGTCCACCATGAGTCTTATCAGCGACACGACCGCGTGGAAGCGTCTCCAGGAGCACGCGCAGGTCATCAAGACCACTACTCACTTGCGCGAGCTGCTCGCCGATGAGAAGCGCAACCAAGTGTTGCGCACCGAGCAGCGCGGCATCATGGTCGATTTCTCGCGACAGAACGCGACGACCCAGACGCTCGATTTGCTGTTTGATTTGGCCGATACAGCCGAGCTAAAAAAAAAGATCGCGGCGATCGCGAGCGGCGCCCACGTGAATGCGACCGAAGACCGTGCGGTCATGCACATGGCGTTGCGTGCACCGGCCGACAAGCAGATGATGGTCGACGGCGTTGACGTGGTGCCGCAGGTCCACGAGGTCCTGCGTGCGATCAAGACGTTTGCAACGGCCATTCGCTCGGGCGAGAAAACCGGTGCGACCGGCAAGCTCCTTAAGAACGTCGTGTCGATCGGCATTGGCGGGAGCTACCTCGGCCCCGAGTACGTGTTTGAGGCATTGCGTGCCGAGACCACAGCCAAGGCCGCGGCGGCCGGGCGCACGCTGCGCTTCCTCGCCAACGTGGATCCCGTCGACGTCGAGCGCGCGACCGCGGGTCTCGATCCCGCCGAGACGTTGGTGATTGTCGTGTCCAAGACTTTTACGACCGCCGAGACCATGCTCAACGCCCGCACGCTGCGCAAGTGGCTGGTCGATGGCCTTGCACAGCACGGCGTCAACGAACACGACGCCGTGCGCAAGCACATGATCGCGGCGTCGACGGCCATTCCCCTGGTCGAGCAGTTTGGCATTGACACGGCCAACATTTTTGGGTTCTGGGACTGGGTCGGCGGCCGCTACTCGGTCACGAGTGCCGTCGGCATTTTGCCGCTCGCCTTGCAGTACGGCTTTGAGATTACCGAGCAATTCCTCGCCGGTGCCCATGACTTGGATACCCACTTTTTGGAGGCGCCGCTGCGCTCGAATTTGCCCGTGCTGTTGGGGTTGCTGGGTGTGTGGAACGCGTCGTTCTTGGGCCACGGCTCGCGCGCCTTGCTGCCGTACTCGCAGGCGCTCTTGCGCTTTGCCGCGCACATCCAGCAAGTCGACATGGAGAGCAACGGCAAGCGTGTGACGGTCGACGGCGTTGAGCTGCCTTTTGCCGCCGGCGAAGTCAACTTTGGCGAGCCCGGCACGAACGGCCAGCACAGCTTTTACCAGCTTATTCACCAAGGGCGCGTCGTGCCGTGCGATTTCATTGGCTTTTGCGAGAGCCAGTCGCCCGTGCACTTGGCCGGCGAACCGGTTTCGAACCACGACGAGCTCATGTCGAATTTCTTTGCGCAGCCCGATGCGTTGGCGCGCGGCAAGTCGTTGGAGGATCTTACGGCCGAAGGCGTGCCCGAGCACCTCCGTGCGCACAAGCAGTTTCCGGGCAACCGCCCGTCCGTATCGCTATTGTTCCCCAAGCTCAACGCGTTCACGTGCGGCCAATTGCTGGCGCTCTACGAGCACCGCACGGTCGTGCAAGGCGCCATTTGGGGCCTCAACAGCTTTGACCAATGGGGCGTCGAGCTCGGCAAAGTGCTGGCCAAGCAAGTGCGCCAACAGCTCCAGGCGTCGCGCACGAATGGCGCCGCGGTCGAGGGCTTTAACAGCTCTACGACGCACCTCATGACCCAGTACCTCGCCCACAAGTCGGACTAAGGAGAGAGGACAAATGTCTGTCGTGTGGGAATGCCAGCAATGCATTTCGTTTGCCAAGACCAAAAAGCAGAAGCGGATCTTAATTGGTGTTGGTGTGGAAACGGTTGGATCTCAGTTGCTGCCAGCAAAAGCAAATAAAAAGAAAAGAAACGTTGCTGTTCCGTGGGAAGCTCCTTAAAGCAACGCAAGGGTTATGCTTTTAGACAGGCGTCGAGCGACGAAGAGTGACATTATTTGTCTCCCAGCTCCGAGTTTTCACATTTTCAGGCTGGCTGGGACAGGACGAAGTTCGTGTAACCCGCATAGTTGTGTGAACAACACCATGTGCATTGGTCCACTTTAGTCGTCACCCTCAAGTGGTGTGCATATAATGGACATATCCTTGATTTGGCAGAGTTGCAACCGCACTCTCAAAAGGACCAAGACGCCAAGATGTCGACTGGACGCGAGTCGAGAAGCAGCATCCGGGGGCGAACAGAAGCATGGAGGACTACGTCCGAGCGCTCGCGTGGTCTCGCGTACAAGAACTGCGAGATCTGGATCAGCAACTCAGCAGTATGAGGCAGCAGCTGGAAGACACGATGCTTATTCGGTAGCGACTCCGAGCTCAGGTGCGAGACGAGCTTCGAGCGCCTACTTGGCGGTCGTGACGGCCGAGCAGGAACCACAACTCGTGCCAATCTTTAGCTACTTCTTTTGGAGAGTTGTGCGCCTCGTCTTCGTGCTCATGATGCATGCTCAACTCAAAATGACTCATAGAGATACATTACTTATTTGGATAGAGCGTACTACGCCTGGCCGGTTTCTTGTGGACAACTAGAATTTGCTCTCTTCACCCATCACGTTCCGTATCTTGGCTGAAGATGGCTTCAATTGCACCAATTTTTGAATAATCCTTGTCGCTGGGGAACGCTTCAAGCGCTTCGTTCACTGGTCCCTTGAAGAATGGAGGATCGCTTGCACGACATTTTTCCTTTCAGTTAGCGATAGAATTTCGCAGACAGGGATCCCACGCCCGGGGGGGTTGGACCTGTAGCGATAAGAGCACCTGCAACTGCCACAACGCGTCGTCAGAGCGCGTTCATATTTCTCCAGTCAGCGCGCAAAGCAAACTCACGCAGGTGGTACCCCCGGTTGTTCGTATCGTACGTCCAGTCCATCACAAGGGTCTCTGGATACTGCTCGAATGTTTACTGTTGTGCTTGAGACTAGATGATCATATCAATCGTGATACTGCGCTAATCGTTGAGCTGACAAATGTGACTGCCGGCTTACTGGTACGCTTGTACCAGCGTCTTGAACCGTGACTCGACATCCATTCCAACGAGACGAGACGCAAGTATATTGCGCACGGCCTGTGAACGAATGTCCATACCTAGTCATGATTGTGCTGCGAGGATGGGATGGTAGAGAACGCACCTACACAGAAGCTGGGGTACGTTGCTGCGTCCATCACCAAGAAATTCATCTGAACTGCCGCATCAAAGGCGGCCAGTACGTCGGCGCCAAACATCTCTTCGTATTTGTATAGGGAAGGTATTGCACGCCCAATATGAAATCGTACTCTTTAATGCGCTTGTTGAATGTCTTGGATGTGACGGAGGATCTTCTGTGACAGTTCACATTATTGAGCTAGCCGTGCCGATGACTTTATCGGACATCCCACGTAGCAAATGATACAGGTGACAGCAGTGGCTTTTTGATCATCTTTGCGTGAGCAGTGATTATCGATAATCGATCACCAATTGTTTTAATCGTTCGCAATTCAGCTAAACAAAAGCGTCAGTCTGGTCATATCATACTTGGGTTCCAACCTGTGACGAACTCGTACACTGGGCTGCTGTGACAGACAACAGACTTCTATTTGTCTGTAGGAGATATTCAATATTGAACATCACTGTTAAGCCCAAAGCGGTTCGGGTACAACTGTAGTAAGAGTAACATAAAGGACATGTACGAGTCCCGACATATCATAATCTGATTGGCTGGCGTCTGATCCCTCGCTGTTGTTCTCTTCATCGTCCGACTACTCGCACCATGAACTTGTAGATTGACCGATGGACACCGACGATCGTATTTTTCTTGGCTGTGAATAGAATGTGCAAGATAAAATTGCGGTTAGTTTTATGAGCGCCATGAAGCACAGCAGAAAATCGAGCAACAGCAATGATATGTACGAAAGCATGCCTTCCGTCGTCCAGGCCGCGTGTTCGACAACCACAGAGATCTGTGCTCGCCTTAAATACAATTTCGATTAAGTACGGTATCGAAACTCGTGTGCGACATCCCACCACACCAAATTAGATGGTTGATATTTTACCACATCTAGCTTCCTTTCTAGGTTACTGGTCTATGTCACCCAATGCTGTTATTCTTAGCACTTCGGACATGCATGGAGGAAGATATGGTTTTGCTGATCTTCTCATCTCGCCACGAGTGCTGCCGATCCATCAGCAACCCATTTGCACCATTCGCCTCCAATGGAGATTTCGCCGAGTTTTGGGTCATTCGACAAACACATCAGCTGATGCGTACTTAACAGATTCCCAGTCGAACTTTGATGTCGATTTGGCGTGGACCACATGGTGAAAACACAGTTTGCCTGCTTCCCCAACCCCCCTCATGCATTCCCAACAACAACAGACAACATGGCGTCGATGCTATCGCTGGAGAAATGGGGGCTCGATCGGCGGCACCTGCTGCTACTCTTTGTCGGGGGTATGGCGTCCAGAGGCATCATCAAGGTACGCGTAGCCTTAGTGCCCACGTCTTCTCATACATACGATCTGCGTCTAACAATGTCGATGCAATAGTCGCTCCTTGGTGCGAACGCGTCGTTTGCGCTACTACTGATCGTGGCGCTGTACTATATCTACACCAAGCGCGAGACCGAGACGCTCTACGATGAAGCCGCGCGGCTGCAGGTGCAGGCCGCCGCGAAGCTAGACGCGATCCACGGACTCGATAGCGACGCAGCGCCGCTTTCCAATTCCGAGAAACTCGCCATGCGACAGACCCACTTTCAGCTCAACGAGTCGGACCGCATGATCATCACGTACGTATCCCTCTGTGTGCATTCCGATAGGCCTATATATATGAGTCTATGTTTCGCTGGATAGTGACCGCCTCCACCAGCACTCGAACAAAATGAGCGGCTCCCACAGGGACCGACGCAAGTTTCTTGCGGCGTCGCGCAAGCAGCGCACAGAGGCCGAGGCCGAAGCGCTTTCGAACGGCGCGACGATCCCTCAGCCGCCGGCCAGTATTGGGATCACCAACACCGCCGAGCCCTTGCCGCTCATGACCGAAAAGGAGACCGGCAAGATCGTCGAAGAAGCTGTCGATGCGACGATATAGTCGTCAGTTCTCATCCAACACATTTCATTTTTTTCTCCTTTTATTTCGTTTTGAAAACGACGTCACGGTGTTGGCGCTGGCGAACTAAAACGAAAGCACGAATAGTAAAACAGCACAGGCGCAACAAACAGAAAACTGTCCATGCGATCGAGGCAGCCGCCGTGGCCAGGAAAGAACGCCCCGGAATCTTTGATATCAGCCACACGCTTGAGAAGCGATTCGACGAGATCGCCAACAATACACAATCCACCAAGCACAAACCCCAGCCCAACTTGTTCCATAACCGAGACGTCGGTCGGAAGGAAGCCATCCAATGATGGGGTTACGTCGCCAAGTCGAAAGAACAGCACGACGGTCGCAACGGAACTAATCACACCGGCGACGGCGCCAACGATTGTTTTGCCGGGGCTAACCACGGGTGCAAGCTTTCGGTTGCCTAAAAGGTTTCCGGCGATTAGGGCACCCGAGTCACAGACCCACGCACAGCTGAGTCCGAGGATCTGGAAGCCGAGGCCATAGGGCGTCGCAGACCGCAATAAAATCGCATGACCAAAGCCACTGACGATATAGATCAGGGCAAGCAGATCCAACAACAGCGCCGCGACCACTATGGTATCCGAACTATTAGTAAAGGAAAAAGGAGAAAAAGGCTATCTAATGTTCGTACCAGGTAGATCAACGCGGCGCGCAGTGGCGAGATGGACGATGGACGACGAGATAATAGCCGCCAGCATCAAGGCGTCTTATACATGGACCCGATAACGTGAAAGGAGGGTCCAACATACACTGGATAGGGTAATATGGGTGTGCGTACCGTGAACAAGCTTGTCCCCTGTGCACGCGGCTGCACACACAGCAAGACTGAGCACAACAAGCCGCAGTTGAGATGCGGACTGGTCGGTAATGGTGGTGGAGGCTGCGATCCGCGGCGCGATATTGGAAGCGAATTCAAACACGCAAAGCGCGCAGAGAAACGACGCCAGGCACCACATGCCGACGTAGGAGTGGAGCAGTTTGAGGGCCGTGGGAATGCCCACGAGCACCGTGAGCACGCGGCGCGGCCAGTCGACGCGCCCCATGTGTGAAAAAATTTATAGTGCGGAAATGGCAACGGGACTTGGACGGCACCCTCGATCGAGTGACTATGGAACGGGTGTGGGAAAAGGATACACGACTTATGACATGCGAGAAAAACTAAAAGGAAGGTGACAAAAATGACTGGATTGACGAAGGAGCATGCGGTGACAAGTAGAAAGGATGAAAAGCTAATGACATTTGATTGAAATCTGTATTGAGTGAGCAAAAATGGAAACCATGGACACTGGAAAGCATGCAAAGCGACTACACCACATCCAACACACAAAGACTCGCGTCCATTGTGGGCGCGGCAGTTGCAAGCGACTCGCTCGCTTAGACAATGTTGAGGCGGGCCGGGGTCACCATTTCGTCCGACGGCGACGCGAGTGCACGACGCTTCTTGTGGAGGACAAACATGGCAGCACCGATGACCGCAACACCGCCGACCGTGGCGACCGCAGCGATCACGCCGGTCGAGACACCGCTTTCACCGGCCGCTTCGGACTTGGTCGATGCGTTGTTGGCTTCGTCGTCCTTGACACCCGAAAAGTTCACGGCCATCGACTCGTCCACCTTGGACGGCCCGACAACAGCCGCGTTGTACTGCTGCTGCTGCTCTGGGCGAGTCGTCGATGGCACAGGGGTCTCGACTGGCTTACTCGGGGTCGACGGGGTCGTGGGCGGGATAGCGCCCGAGCCAGGGGAGACAGTCGTCGGTGACGGCATAGGCACGGCCGAGGTCGGCGTAGTCGTTGGGGCAACCGTAGGTGCAGCAGTCGTGGTCGTCGGGGTCGGCAAAGGAGCTTCCGTCTTGGGAGCCAACGTCGTCGGCGCAGGCGTCACCGGCGTGTTGCCACCCGAAGTAGGCGTCGTCGGCGTAGGGGCAGGCGTCGTCGGTTTACCAGGCTTGCCCGGCATGGTAGGAGCAGGTGTCGGCGCAC